>CM042060.1:21787500-22027500 GCA_023525745.1 Arctium lappa
CAAGGTTGTTTTTAACAAGTTTGTTCATTGTCTTGAAATTCATGTGACACATCCTTCTGTGCCATAGAGAGGATTCATCCACAGAAGCTTTTGAAACAAGATAGTTCAGGGATGAATCACTATCAACATTGTCCATATCTAGACAATACACATTGTCCTTTCTTGTAGTTCTAAGTAGTATCATGCTATCATCAACTACCTTGAACCCTAGAGCAAGGATCATACACTCAGTATTTGTAAATAATATGCTATGTTGTTTGTCACAAACTTGTGATACACTTAACAGGTTGTATTTCAATTGATCAACCTAGTAGACATCCTCAAATGTCATCTTACCTTTGGTAACATTACCTTTTCCACTTATTTTACCACCAGTAAGATTATCTCCAAAAGCAACATGTCCTCCATTGATATGCTTGAAATCCTGAAGGCATGACATGTTACCTGTCATGTGCCTAGAGCAACCACTATCAACATGCCATATGCTCTTTCCTTTGAGCTGTTGGTTGCCCTGCACATAAGATAAAAAGTTAGTATGAATTAGGAACCCAAGCCAAAGTGTTCTTGGGTACCCCTTTCTCATCAAAATACTTGCATTCTTTCTTGACAAGATTTTTAAACTTTGACTCCTCATTTTTGGAGTACTTTGTCACAATGATAGGCTTGGAAACACATTTGCCAGAAGCAGTACTGGTTTTAGAAGTACTAACAGCATGAGCAGTACTTGCATGCTTAGCAGTACTAACCTTGTTAGCAGTAGTAACTGTGTTAGCAGCATTAATATTTTCAGGAGTACTAACACTGTTAGCAGTAGTAACTGTGTTAGCAGCATTAATATTTTCAGCAGCACTAACACTGTTAGTGATTCTAGGTACCCATATTAAAACACTTTCTTTTAAAACCTTATTTTTCATAGGGCCTTTGGTTTCAAAAGATTTCTTTGGTTTCCTATAACCAACAGGTTTTTGCACAAATCTTTGAAAGTTCATCTGTTGGTTAATAGGGTTAAAGAAACAATACTTAGCCAAATGGTTTAACTTTCCACAGATGAAACAAGGCTTTGGTCTATTGATTTTACTCAGATCAATGCCTTGTTTTTGTGCCCACTGGTTATTCCAGTTTCTCTGATTTCCCCTTGGTTTATCATGTTTTTGGGGCTCAGATTTACTGCATACACACTGCTTGCAAGGGATAGGGTTCACAACAGTGGTCTGCTTATAGTGAACCTTCTTGTTCTTTCCCTCAGTCTTCTCTATCTCATTGGACTTGATCCAATGCTTTCCACATCCCTCATTGGTGATTATGTGGTTTTCTATAGGAATCTCACCGCTTACAGTGTTGTCTTTATCTTTGACAACTCTTTTCTCAGTTTTATCCTTAACAACTACTTCATCTAAGGGATCTATCTCAGTGGCTCCCTTAGGTAGGTCCTTCCTATCCTTTGTTTCTAACAAATCTAAGCTAGGAGGGATGTAGTTGTTGTTATAGGGTGATGGTGTAGTATTGTATCCTATTCCTCTTCTCAGTTTATCATGAATCTGAGTTTGTAGCAAAGAATCCATTGCTTTGGAAGCATTGGAAAACTTTTCTACATCTAGTTTGACTTTAGCTAGCTCTCCTCTTAGCTTTTCACTCTCTTCTTTGGATCTGGTCAGTTGAAGTTCTAAGTCATTCTTCTCCCACTTCCAGTAGTTTGTGTCATAAGAGTGTTGAAGCTCATTAGCTTGAAAACCATTAATCTGCTCTTCAAATCTCTCAACAATCCTCACATAATCTTTTATGTCCTTTTCCAATCTCTTAAGGTCATCACTCATGTTCTGATTGTGATCCCTATACCTTTTAACAGTGTTAATGCAATTTGGAGAACAAAGATTGGAAGTTACCTCTGTTGGGAGATCTGACACCTCTGCCATTAGAGCTTGGTTCTGGATGGCCTCCTCAGCTTGATCACTCCAATCAAACCCCATGCCTTGTTGAGAGACAAGGGCTTGTGCAGAGTTTCTGTTATTATTGAAACTTCCAGATTGAGCTTGTTGGTGGTTATTGTGTTGAGGCATTCCACTTCTGCATTCTCTAGCAAAGTGTCCCTTCTGATGGCATTTATAGCATTCCACCTTAGACTTGTCAAAACCTGCTCCATCTTCTCTTCTTTGTGAGAAGTTATTCCTTCCAGTTCTTTTGATGAACTTCTTAACTCTCATAGAGAGCATGGCCATCTGCCATTTAATGTCCATTTCTTCAAGATCATCTGGATGGAGTTGTTCCAAGTCATCATTAATGAAAGAAGAGTTTCCATGACTTGCCAGAAAGTCCTCAAATACAGTTTCAGTGCCTTTCTTTTGGTTTGCTCCATTGGCAGCACTAACTGATTCAGGATTGGAAGTAGAATCAGTTGATGCTAAAAGGAGTGCAACATTGTGAATATATCCAGAAGGCCTCTTTTTAGCCTCTACCTCAGATTCAAAAACTCTTAGATCATTATAGAGATCATCAAGTTCCTTTTCTTCTAGTTGATCATTCTGTCTGAAAGACACAGTATACATGGTCCATTCATCACTCAGGGACCTTAGAAACTTTCTGTTCAGATCATCTTGATCAATTTGTACTCCCACTGTAGCAAGTTCACCAATAAACTTGTTGAACCTGTCAAAAGTTTGAGTCATAGACTCATTCTTGGTTGACATAAAGTTCTCATATTGTTGTTTCAGAATAGCTTTCTGATTTCTCTTGGTACTTTTGGTACCTGAGAATCTCTTCTCTAGAGCATTCCAGAGCATCTCTGCTTCAGTGCAGTTGCAGAACTGGTGTTGATATTCATTGGGGATAGCCAAGAGCAAGGTGCTCAAGGCTTTCATCTCTGTCTGTCTAATCTTTCTGTCAGCATCAGTTTTTGGTGGAGTTCTCTTTCCATCTGCACCAATCTTTCCTTCTTCAGAAGGACCATTCTCTATGATGTCGCACATAGAATTGTCAGTGAGGAGTATGTACTGCTTGATTCTGATCTTCCACATATCGAATTCATTAGGTCTGAGCATTGGAACCTTTGAGACCAGAGTACTGTTTGATTCTGCCAGGTTTTCCATGATGAATGAATAGATGTTTATGAGAGAGTTAGGCTCTGATACCACTTGTCAGGATCGAATTCTTAACAAGAATAAATTCTCAGAAACTATTATCAAAGAAGTTGCGGAATAACACTTTGATATTCAATAAAACAGTAAACAAAACAGTATATGATCAATAACTTGCAAACTTGTATTGAATGCTTGAAGTTACAAGATTAAACACACAACCTCAATATTGATGAACAGGCTCACCAATACGAATTCTACTTCTCTAGAATTAGGAACTATGCCTTGAGGTTGATTTTCTCTAAAACTTAGAATGAATGATGAATAAATCTGTGTTAACTATTCTATACAATTCTATACATATATTGAACAAAAGATAATTACAATAAAATATCTTCAGTATATCTTCCATGAATATCTTCAGCTTTCCATGTTTATCTTTAACCACGACCTCTTCATCATTATCTTCACATTATCTCTGAAGAAACATTAACTTGGTCTTAGCAGCATTGACTACTAAGCAACACTAACCACTAGCAGTACTAACTAGCTAAGCAGTACTAACTTTGTTCAAGCAGCACTAACTTTGACTAGCAGTATTAATTCTACTAGCAGTAGTAATACTCAGCAGTATTAACTTTGAAGTCTTCTAGCAGTAGTAATTCTGAACTAGCAGCATTAACCATACTTGAGCTTTTCTTCAGTTCCCAACAAGGATGAAGCTAAAGAAAAAGAGAAAAGGAAGAACACAACTAAAATGCAACTTTCATTTCGTTATAAGATGTTGCATTATAGTTACAGTTCTGATAAATCAAAATTTCTTTCTAATGATTATTTTGAAAGCTATTCTTCAAAAGAGTTGGAGGCTAAGCCTATTGAAGGCAAAATTTATGTACCTCCTCTCGTGTTAGAAAGTAAAATTTCTGAACTCGAGAATACTCTAGCAGAAGAAAGGATTTTGATTGATCTAGAACAAACTGTGTTTGCGACTGTGCTTAGAAATTCTATTATTTATAAACATTCCAAAGCTTCAAAATCTGATGATATTTCTGATCTACTTGATGAAGAGTTTGATTTTCTTAAATCTAAGGGCACGTTTGGTTTGCGGGATTGGAATGGAATGGATTGGATTTCAAGGAGGGATTTGGATTTGGATTTGGATTTGGATTTGGAGGGATTTGGATTTGGGGGATTTGAAATCCTTTCATGTGTTTGGTTTGTAGGATTTGGAATGGATTTCAATTCCATTCCTTTACAAATTACAAGTCTTGTTGGTTTGTAGATTTGCATTTGGATTGAGTTTTTTTATTTTTTTATTTTTATTATATGTTAGTTTTATAAAGATTTTTTTTATTCGTAATTAGATCGATACAATTTGAAGTCTGGATCACGCTTTAGAATCCATAGGATTTGGATTTCAAATCCAGGCCCAATGCCAAGGATTTCCAAATCCATCAGATGAGGGATTTTAAAATGGTCAACGGATTTGAAATCCGGTCAACGAAATCCTTTCCTGCAAACCAAACGCAGGATTGGAATGGATTTGAAATCTAAATCCCTCCAAATCCATTCCAATCCCGCAAACCAAACGCACCCTAAAGGTGATTTAGATGATTGTGTTGGTCAATTTGATTTTAATGCTAAACTTCCTGATCATTCACAATTTATAATCAATTCTTTCGTATTACCTAGTGTATATGAAAAGGGTGAAACATCAACGGAAGTTGATGAAACAGTTTCTGTGAACACCAAGAATGCTAGAGGTAAGAAGAAGAAATCTAGGCATTCACAGAAACAGAAAACCACTGGTAAGGCAAAGAAAAAGCAATCTTTCAAATATCACAGTTCTAACTCTAAAGTTTCAAATGTTTCAGATGTGAGAAAGAGAAAATATAGAGTTAAAACATAATGGCTACCAAAGAAGAAGATTGACGAGAATGCTAAATCATTTTCTGATTCTGATTGTAATAGAGGAACTGATAGTATAACTGATGTAATTGAGAGTGCTGCTTTTCAAAAACCAAAGTTGTAACATCTTACAAGCGTTATTCAATAAAGCAATTGTTCCAATTATCTCTCTCTGCTAAAAAGTCTTCTAATTATAAAAGAAATGATTATGTTTATCGGAAATATTCTGATGTTTGGTTTGGCACATATCATGTATATTCTTATCATTCTCATGCTTCAAATGTTTTTCAAAAGATCAAAGGGTCCATATACAAATGGATGCCAAAATCTTGCGCTAACATTGTAGGACCCATCTATAAATGGGTACATAAATCTATTGTTTCGTGATTTCTTTTGTGCAGACTCGTCATATGTGGTACTTGGATTCTGGTTGCTCCAAGCATATGACCGGGCAGAAATATTTATTATCTAATTGTACAGAGACATATTGCTGAACAGTTTCTCTTCGGTTATGATCAGTTGTCACCAATTTTGGATTATGGTGACGTGATTCAAGACAACGTGACGATTACGAAGGTGAGATACGTTGAAGGTTTAGGACATAACCTGTTCAGCATTGGACAGTTCTATGACAAAGACCTAGAGGTTAATTTCAAGGCCAAGAGAGGTTCTATGCGCACTGAAGACGGTAAGGAACTCTTTGTCGAAACGGGAAAGTCAAACCTCTACACGATTAATCTGTTAGAAGTCCAGACTGACAATGAGGTATGTCTACTGTCAAAAGCCTCGCTACAACAAAGTCGGTTATGACATCGAAGGCTTTCTCACCTGAATTTTTGTTACATAAACAAACTGGTCACGGGAAAGTTAGTAAAAGGACTTCCTGAGCTCAAATATGTTAAAGAACATCTATGCACAGCGTGTGAGAAGGGCAAGATGAAGAGAGCTGCTCATAAGCCGAAACCTGAGCTGAGTACAAGTTCATCCTTGTAACTTTTGCATATGGATATCTGCTGTCCTATGCGTACACAAAGCATAAACGGCAAGAAGTATGTATTAGTGATTGTAGACGATTACTCGCGGTACACTTGGGTCAAATTTCTGAGATCAAAAGATGAGACGTACGAAGTCATCATCACATTCTTAAAGGCTACCCAAGTGAATCTGCAAAAGCCAGTCAAGCTTCTTCGAACGGACAACGACACAGAATTTAAGAACAAAATTGTTGAAAATTATCTCGAATCGGTCAGGATAACAGATCAGTATTCTTCTGCTAGAACGCCTGAACAGAACAGAGTTGTAGAAAGACAAAACCGAACGCTAGTCGAGGTCGCTCGAGCTATGCTGATTCAAGCGGATCTACCTCTGTTTCTATTGGCCGAAGCTATATCGACTAGCTGCTACACGCATAATCGTTCTATAATCCACCGCCGGTTTGATAAAACGCCATATACTTTAATAAATAATCGTACACCTAGCAATAAACATTTTTATATTTTTGGATGCAGGTGCTTTGTACTAAATGACAAGGAAAACTTAAACAAGTTTTGTCCAAAGGCAGAAGAAGGCATCTTTATCGGCTACTCTCAATCGTCTGCAGCCTACAGGGTGTATTTGAAGAAGTCGAAGATCATCGTAGAAAGCGTAAACGTTACATTTGACGAAGAGTTTTCTTCTGTTCAAGACATTTCAGAACCCGTTATCACTAGTGTACTAGCTTCTGGACAGATCAGTCCAGAACCTGCAATTAGTGACAAGAAATCAGATGAAGCGTCATCGTCTACTTCACACTTATCTGATTTAGATCTTTTGTTTGAATTATTTTATGATGAATTTCTTGGAACTAAAGTGTCTAAATCTGTTGTGGTTGACAGATCAGAAGATTCACGAAGAAATCCACCAACCACTTCAGACATATCTACTGAATCAAATTCCCTGATTCAGCAAGAGATTCCAATTCAAACGCCTACTCCAACAGTTGAAGCTGTGACATTCATGAAGAGCCAGAAGTTGTTGAGTCAGTTGGTACACTGGAATGACAAATCAACAGCCTGATAATACTGTATCAACTAAAGCTTCTGTACAGAACACTTCAACTGCACCCCTATCAAATACTAAGCAAACTGATGAAACTGAAAGTGGATTTCTAGACGAAAATCATAATCAATCTACATCAAATCCACTCCCTCATTAACATAGGTGGACCAAAGAGCACCCGATACATCAGATCATAGGAGACCTATCTAAACCGGTGTAAACTAGGTCTACTACTTTAAATATGTGTATGCATAACTCATTTTTGAGCAAGGTAGAGCCAACACGTGTATCTGAAGCTCTAGCCGACTCAGATTGGGTAACTACGATGCAAGATGAGCTGAATCAGTTCAAAACATTAAAAGTCTGGAGACTTGTGCCTAAGCTTGAAGGGAAAACAATTATTGGTACAAAATGGGTGTTCAAGAACAAAAAGGACGAAGTTGGTATCGTGATCAGAAATAAAGCAAGACTAGTGGCTAAGAGATATAGGCAAGAGGAAGGTATTGACTATGACGAGACGTATGCTCCAGTGGCGCGCATAGAAGCTATAAGGATGTTTCTTGCTTATGTCGCTCACAAGAACTTCACCGTCTACCAGATGGACGTGAAGACTGCCTTTCTCAACGACATCTTAAAGGAGGAAGTCTACGTTTCTCAGCCTGAAGGCTTTGTCAATCCAGAAAAGCCGAATCATGTATATATTCTGGATAAAGCACTTTACGGTCTAAAGCAAGCCCCTCGAGCCTTGTACGAAGTTTTATCTAAATTCCTAGTCAAGTCTGGCTTCTCTAAAGGAAAGATCGATACTACTTTGTTTATGTAAAAGGAAAAATCCAATATCATTTTAATTCAGATTTATGTGGATGACATCATATTTGGCTCAAGAAATCCAAAATACTGTAAGAATTTTTCTAACCTCATGGTGTCAAGATTTCAGATGAGTATGATGGGAGAGATGAATTTCTTTCTCGGATTACAAGTCAAACAATTTTCAACGGGGATTTTTATTAATCAATCAAAGTACATTTTCGATATTCTTAGAAAATTTAAAATGGAAAATTGTACACCCATTGGAACCCCGATGGCACCTTGAACTAAGATTGGAATTGATCCTTCGGGAAAAGCTGTCGATGTTAGAACCTACCGAGGGATGATTGGTTTTTTGATGTATTTAACTTCTAGTAGGCCAGATATAATGTTTTCTACATGTCTATGTGCTCGATATAAGGATAATCCAAAAGAATCCCATTTGTCTGCAGTTAAAAGGATTTTTAGATATCTGAAGGGCACTGCAGATCTTGGTCTGTGGTATCCTAAAGATACAGGTTTTGAACTGACAGCATATTCAAATGCAGACCATGCAGGTTGTATGCTTGACAGGAAAAGTACGTCGGGGCACATACAATTTCTAGGCGATAAACTCGTGAGTTGGGCTTCAAAGAAACAACTTTGTGTATCCACGTCAACAGCTGAGGCAGAGTATGTCGTTGCGGCGAGCTGCTATTCTCAAGTGTTGTGGATGAGAACACAACTCCGAGATTATGGCTTCAAATACAACAAGATCCTGGTCTACTGTGATTCGAAGAGCGCGATTGCCATATCTGCGAATCCTGTTCAACATACCAAGACCAAACACATTGATGTTCGATATCATTTTATTAAAGATAATGTCGAAAAAGGTACAATCGAACTTTATTTCGTAAACACTGATTATCAATTTGCAGATTTATTTACCAATCCTCTCGATGAAAAAGAGATTTAATTTTCTCGTTTCAAAACTTGGTATGCTAAATCTCAAGACTTAATCTGTGGTTACCTACTAAAGTTTTCGTTATTGTTATTTTTCTTCATTTCTTTGTTTTTAATCTGAAAGACATCTGCACTTAAGCTTGTTCATGATCTCAGGGGGAGTGTGAGGTGATACAAGAAAAGATGATATATTTGAGGGGGAGTTAACAAATTTTGCATATGTTTATCATTAATATATTTTCTGATGCATAATTGCAAGGGGGGTAACAGATAAGGAGTATGGTATATGACTTCTGATTACATCTGATCAGAACTTGTAATTTCAACAATTTATTGCTTTCTGCCATTTACTTTTCAATAAACTTTGTGAATAAAGCTTTGCTTTTTGATGACTTGTGATTTTTGCAGAACTGAGAGAGAGCTTACATCATGATCATATCATATAAGACTTAGAGCTGACTTGATGAGATTTAGGACTGGGCAAGAAGGTTATTTCTAATCTTAATCTCCTACGTGTCTGAAAGAAGGACAACTTTCAGATATGACAATGTGTTCTTAAATGTTCAAACCACTTCTGATTCTTAAACAACTTTTATGAATATAGAAGTGTGATTTTTAAATGATTTCATGATTATATGAGTTTCAATGTTAACAAACCGTGTGTTTCCAAAGATAAATACTTGCGTATTATCTTTTCCATATACTGTCAAGTATTTACACACACCGGTGTAATTTTTGTTGAAAATGTTATCACCATGTCTCAAGTTGAACAAAAAATTTCGATGGTGATACACCCCGATTGAACTTCAAAAAATTTTGAGCGTGATTTCATTTCAAAACGTTTCTTTCGAGAATGTCTATATTTTGCTTCGTATACACAATATCCAATTTTTGCTGACCTAAGCCTTAATTGATAAATCATTCAGAATTTGATCTTTTTCATACAATGTCAGATTTTCAAACAAGTTTCTTGTATTCATTTCATTCATTAAATATACTTGTTTTGAAAAGTCTTCAATGTTTAAAATGCTCAAATCTTCATGATTATCTCATTAAGCATATAAACATCTGACTTGTATATATATGTGCTTTAACTTCCAAGTTAAACCATTTTTTAGCAACATATTCTTTTAGGAAAAACATGGGTTCATTGTGTGAGCTTAAGTGAAACTTCTATGGATTCACGTTAACCAGTGTTTCCAACCCAAGAAGTTAATCCTTGAGTGATCGAAGAGTGATGAGTCAAAATAATTGAGTGTGGGTTGAATGATGAGGTAAAATGGAAATGAGAGTTTGGTTAGAAATGAGCTTAATGATTAAAAAGAAAGAGGGTGTGAGAACAGAGTAAAAGAATATCAAACTTGTGTGTCCTGGAATCAAGTTTCTAATTACAAATCAATTAAACAAACAAGAATGATTCAATTTACCTGTTTGTTTTCAATTCAAAACTCAAATGAATACAATATGTTTTCACACTTTCTCTCTCTAGACTCCTCTTTCTCTCTACAAGTCTCTCAAGTTCTAACCATCTATCTATTAAACAACAAAGGAATCTATTTATACCTATAAACTAAAATACAAGGAAACAAAAACAATTACAAAACAATACAATTGACTTTGACTTTTATTAACAAAGACTTTGACTTTTAATGAGAGTTGACTTTCCTAACTTTGACTTCTTGTACTTTGACCTTCAGTATTCTTGATCTTGTATCCAATAGATTTATGCTCTACCTTTGGATTCAAGATCAACTTCGAAAGAATTTGCATTTCAGCCTTCTCTTTAAGCTCTGTCAGTACAATCTCCCCTTTTTCTTTATAACATCTTTATCTTCAAAAGCTGTTTGTGTTCTCCCAAAATCTATCTTCAAAAGATATAACAATCTCCCTCAAATATGATAGAAACGATCTTCAAAAAATTCCCAAAAACTATCAAAATACTCTTTCAGACTTTAGAAAGAAATTATCTTTGGAATTAGCACGGATTGCTTCAGCAAAATGTCTTCAAAGAAATTTCTTCAAAATCAGCATATCTTTAGAAATCTATGATCTTTGCATATAAATTCTTTCAACCTTTCAAACTTTGAACTTTTGAAAATTCTGACTTGGACATTTCTTTAAAAATCACCTCCCCCTTTTTGATGAATAGAGCATCTGGTTCATCAAAACTTTCTCATCAATAAATGTCATTGTTTGTTCCGACCACTGATCTTTCACGAGCCTCTGATTCTTTGCCAATTCGAACAATGTATTTATCTAGATCTTTACAAATCCAGACAAAATAGGAATGTAACACCTGAATCAACAAATGAATCATTTTACATGTCTGTCAGTAACACGAAGTCACTGTGTGTAATGAATACACATAGGAAAGGAGCTTTTTGATGTTCACTCCCCCAGGGCTTCCATCCAATCATCGAAACACTAGAAAGGCAATTTCTATGAATGTTATGACAAGAAAACAAATTCCTTGTGTGTTCGTGTTATTGCATAAAGAATTAAGCATATGATGATTGCTCTTATAAAACTCAACATTGTGTAAACTACTGAGACAACAGTAGATAAGCACAGACTCAATGTGCATGATTGAAGTGCGAAGGTGGGGCAAACTTCCTTCTTTTTCAATATCCAGATTTTCCAAATGAAAATCAGATAGATTATGTGTTGCGTCCCCAGAAAAATATGAAACATTTTCTTTTTGAGAAGAAAATGAGTGGTTGGTGGGGTTTAAGCAAGAGTTGGCATGGGCTATTTGCCTGTTTCAATAATGTTCACCAATAATTGTGAAACATTAGTAATGTTGTTGCCTGGCTCAGAAAGTAGTTAGTGCAGAGTTTGATATTCTTTTACTTTGTTCTCTCACCCTCTTACTTTTTAATCATTAAGCTCATATCTAACCAAACTCTCATTTCCATTTAACTCAACGCACAACCCACACTCATTTCTTTTAGACTCCTTACACTCAATCACTATGGATTAACTTCTTGGGTAGGAAACACTGGTAATCGTGAATCCATAGAAGTTCATTTAAGTCCTAGCACAAAGAACCCATATTTTCCTATAAAACATATGTTGCTCAATATGGTTATGCTCAGAGATATAATCATGAAGATATGAGCATTTTTAAACATTGAAGTATTTTCAAACAAGAATATTGAATTAATGATCATGAATGCACGAGACTTGTTTGAAAATTTGACATTGTATGAAAATGATCAGAATCAAATGATGTAGCAATTAAGGCTTATGGTCAAGAATAATTGATATTGTCCATATGAATCAAAATACAAACATTCTTGAAAGACGTTTCGAAATGAATTAACGCTAAAAAATTCATTGAAGTACAAGCGGGGTTTCTTACCATCGAAAAATATGTTTCAAATTTGAGACATGGTAAGAACTTTTTGAATAAAAATTCAAACCGGTGTGTGTGAATAATTGAAAGTATATAGAAAAGACAATACACAAGTATTTATCTTTGAAAACACACGGTTTGTTAATCGTTGAAGCAGAAGTAAAATGAAAACATTTAAAATCACACTTCCAATTCATGAAATCTGTTTAATAATCGGGAAGTGGTTTGAACATTTAAGAACATGTTTTCTATGATTGAAAGTTGTTCTTCTTTCAACCATATACGAGATTAAGATAAGAAATTTAACCTTTCCGATTAGTCTTAAATCTCATCAAGTCAAGCTTAAAGTCACAAAGATATGATCTTGATAGTTTCTCTCATTTTGCACAAGTCTCAAAGTCATGTCAAAGCAACTTTATTCACAACTTTATTCAAAATAAAAGACATAAAGCAGTAAAACATGAACAGTACGAGTTCTGATCTGAAGTAATCAGAAATCATATCCTTACTCCTTTTCTTGTACGCATAAACTCCCCCTAAAAATATGCATCACAAAAAAATTTAGCAGTTAAGAAATGCATAAAATTTAGCAACTCCCCCTCAAAATTTGTCTCACTCCCCCTGATATCATGATCAACATGTTAAAGTGCAGATATCCTTTCAGAAATAATTATAAAGAAATGATGAAAAATTACAATAAAAGAAACTTTAATAGGTAATTACTGATTAGATTTTGAGATTTAGCATACCAAGTTTAGATACAAGAAAATTGAATCTCTTTTCATCTAAAGGTTTGGTAAACAAATCGGCAAGTTGGTAATAAGTTTTTACAAAGTAAAGTTCTATAGTACCTTTTTCTACATTATCTTTAATAAAATGATACCTGACACCAATGTGCTTTGTTTTAGCGTGCTGCACAGGATTAGCTGATATTGCGATAGCGTTCTTCGAGTCACAATAGATCGGTATTTTATCAAACTTGAATCCATAGTCTCGAAGCTGTGTTCGCATCCACAAGACCTGAGAGAAGCAACTGGCAGCAGCTACATACTCTCCTTCAGCTGTCGATGTGGAAACACATAATTGTTTCTTTGACGCCCAACTAACAAGCTTGTCTCCAAGAAATTGAATACAATCTGAAGTGCTCTTCCTGTCCAGCATGCACCCAGCATGATCTGCGTCTGAATAAGCAGTTAGTTCAAACCCTGTATCTTTAGGATACCACAGACCAAGATCTACAGTCCCCTTCAGATATTTAAATATCCGTTTGACAGCAGCCAAATGGGATTCTTTATGGTCAGCCTGATATCTTGCACATAAGCATGTTGAAACATTATATCTGGCCTACTTGAAGTAAGATACAGTAAAGAACCTATCATACCTCTATAAGTCCTAACATCAACACTTTTTCCCGAAGGATCAGTGCCAATCTTAGTACCTGGTGCCATTGGGGTTCCAATAGGTTTGCATTTTTCCATTTTGAATTTCCGAAGAATATCAAAAATTTACTTAGATTGATTAATGAAAATCCCCGTTGAAAACTGTTTGACTTGTAATCCGAGAAAGAAATTCATCTCTCCCATCATACTCATCTGAAAAACGTGACACCATGAGGTTAGAAAAGTTTTTATAGTATTTAGGATTTGTAGAGCCAAATATAATATCATCTAAATATATCTGAATAAGAATGATATCAGCCTTTTCCTTTTGAATAAACAAAGTGGTATCAACTTTACCTTTTGAAAAACCTGACTTGACCAAGAATTGAGATAGAATATCATACCAGACGCGAGGTGCTTGTTTCAAACCATACAAGGCTTTATCCAAGATGTAGACATGATTTGTCTTATCCGGATTTACAAAGCCTTCTGGTTGAGAGACGTAGACTTCCTCCTTAAATATGCCATTCGGAAAAGCAGTCTTCACGTCCATTTGATAGACAGTGAAGTTCTTGTGAGCTGCGTAAGCTAGAAACATGCGGATTGCCTCTATACGCGCTACTGGAGCATACGTCTCGTCGTAGTCTATGCCTTCCTCTTGCCTATATCCCTTGGTAACAAGTCTTGCTTTGTTCCTTATAACAATACCATCTTCGTTTTTTTTATTCTTGAACACCCATTTAGTTCCGATAACGGTTTTTCCTTCTGGTTTTGGCACTAGTCTCCAGACCTTCAGGGCTTCGAACTGGCTCTTCTTGCATAGCAGACAACCAATCCTAATAATCAAGAGCTTCTGATACTCGAGTAGGCTCTATTTTGCTGAGGAATGAGTCATGCATACATTGATTCAAAGTTACTGACCTAGTTTGCATCGACCTGTTTAGATCTCCAATTACTTGGTGTAGAGGGTGCTCTTTGGTCCAGCGATGTTCATGAGGGAGTGGAGTAGATGAATATTGATCATTGTTATGATCTAAAAATCCACTTTCAGGTTCTTCAGTTTGAACAGTAGGAGGAGGGGTTTCAGTTGATGTAATCGGTGCAGAAGTTTCAGTACGTTCAGCTTGTTCAGTCGGTTGATCTGTCCTTACATCACATCCTACTGACTCAGCAACTTCTGGCTCATCATTAGTAGATACAACTTCCACAATAGGAGTAGACATCTGAACTGGAATATCATGCTGAATCGGGGAATTTGATTCATTTGAAACATCTGAAGTGGTTGGATGATTAGCCGTTGAATCTTCCATACTGTCAACCACAACAGGTTTATGCACATTAGAACCAAGATATTCATCATAAAAAAGTTCAAATAAAATATCTAAATCAGATAAATGAGTAGTAGAGCATGAAGCTTCATCTGATTTGTTCTTTTCAGGTACAGGTTCTGAACTAAGTTGTTTAGAAGCTAACACTCCAGTTACCACGGGTTCTGAACTAACTTGTTCAGAAGCCATTTCCTCATCGAATTTGACGTTTACGCTCTCGATAACAGTCTTCGACTTCTTCAAGTATACTGGATATGCAGCAGATGTAGAATAATATCCAATGAAGATGCCCTCATCTACTTAGCACTGAACTTGTTGAGATTCTCTCTGTCATTTAGCACAAAACACCTACACCCAAATATATGAAAATATTTGATAGTAGGTGTTCGGTTGTTGATCAAAGCATACAGAGTCTTTTGAAATCTGCGGTGTAACATGGAACGGTTCTGAGTGTAACACGCAGTCGAAATAGCTTCGGCCCATAGAAATAGAGGTAAGTCTGATTGGCTGAGCATAGTGCGAGCGGCCTCGACTAGCGTTCGATTTCGCCTTTCGACTACTCCATTCTGTTCAGGCGTACGATTAGCAGAGTATTGATGTGATATCCCGACCAATTCGAGATATTCTTCAATAGTCTTGTTCTTAAAATCTGTGCCGTTATCAGTTATGAGAAGCTTGACTGGTTTATGCAAATTCACTTGGGTCGTCTTCATAAATGTAATGAGTACTTCAAGCATCTCATCTTTTGATCGTAGAAATTTGACCCACGTGTATCGTGAATAGTCGTCCACGATAACTAGAACATATTTCTTTCCGCCTAAGCTTTGCGTTCGTATCAGACCACAAAAATCCATATGCAACAATTCTAGTGGAGAACTGGTACTAGGTTCAGGCTTCGGTTTATGTGGAGCTCTCTTCATCTTTCTTTTTTCACACGCTGCACACAAGTGTTCTTTCACATACTTGAGCTCAGGAAGTCCATTCACTAACTTTTCACTGACCAGCTTGTTTATATAACGAAAATTCAGATGAGATATTGGATGCCAAAGCCAACTTTGCTGCATCGAGGCTTTTGTCAGTAAGCAAACCTGATTGTCATTCTGAACCTTTGAAAGATTGATGCTGTAGAGATTTGTCTTTCGATTTCCGACTAAGAGTTCTTTGCCGTCTTCAGTACGGACCGAGCAACTCTTAGATTTGAAGTTGACCTCTAACCCTTTGTCGCAAAATTGACCGATACTAAACAGGTTTTGTCCTAAGCCTTCGACATAGCTCACCTTCTTAATCGTTATATCGTCTTGAATGATGTCACCATATCCTAAGATCGGTGAAAACTGGTCGTTCCCAAATCATACATTTCCGCTGAATTTCTCTGTATAATTAGACAATAAAGCTTTCTTCCCGGTCATATGTTTGGAACAACCGCTATTCAAGTACCACATATGCCGGGTCTGCAAGAGAAATCAGGAAACAACAATTTTAGGTACCCATTTAAAAACGGGTCCTAACAGATTAGCACATGTTTTTGGCATCCATTTGAATATGGATCCTCTTTTCTTTTGAAAACTTTTGAAAACATTTGATCTAAAGGAATAAACATGATAAGATCCAAACCAATCATTAGAATTATGATGATAAGCAAAATCATTCCACTGATAATAATAAGATTTAGTAGCAGTAGGAGATAATCGGAACAATTGCTTTATAGAATATCTCTTGTAAGAACTTACAAGGTTTTTATTATGAGAAGCAATAAAACCAACTACATCACACACACTACTATTTGATCTATGACGAGAACTATCAGTAATTGATTCTGCCTTTTCATCATCCTTCCTTTTAGGTCGCCATTCAGATCTCTCTTCTGACCTTTTCTTTCTTACATCTGAAACAAAGAATTTACATTTATTAGGAAAATCATATTTCTGAAATTGATTTTTCTTGTGTTTACCAGTGTTGTTCTGTTTCTGTGAACGCTGTTTCTTATGTTTCTTACCCTTTGCATAGTAATCAACATTCACAGAAACTGATTCACCAACCTTAGTTGATGATTCGCCTTTTTCATGAACACTAGGTAAAACTTTTCCATTTATCACAAAAGTAGAATGATTTGGAAGTGGAGCATTAAAGTCAAACATATCAATTTCCTCTATACACCCTTCATCACAATTTAGGAAATCATTTCCAGACTCAAATAAATCATCAAAATCAGTCTCAGAAGTTTGAGGTACTTTAGAAGATGGAGAACACACTTTAGACTTAACATGAAAATCTGTGTTCTTCAACACTGTAGAAAATACATCTTGTGTTAGATCACTCAAAATTTTTTCATCAGATAAAATATTTTCCAACTCAATTATTTTGCTTTCTAATACTAGTGGAGGAACATAAATTTTAGCTTGAATAGGTTTTGCCTCCATCTCAGTAGAAGAATAACTAGCAAAATAATCATTTGAAAGAAATTTTGATGTTTTAGAAAGATAACTATCATTCAGTCTTTCATAACAGAATGGTAGTTGCATTTTCTTTAAATTCATTCTTTTCTCATCTTCTTTTGCTTCAACTTCTTTAGATGATTTGGTGATAAATTTGAGTTTCAAATGAGGATATTTATCAGCAGTTTTCTGATGACGCTGGCTGTTTTCTGATAGCTTTTTCTAGGTAATGAGGATTATCATAACCTAGTCCCCATTTATCTTTAACATCAGCCTCTTCATTAGGTGTATTCAAGAAAATTGTTTGATCTGTTTGGCCTCGAATATACAATTTTGCTTCCAGACCATTTACCTTTTGCTCTAAAGTCTTGTTCTCAACGTGCAGTTTAAACGCTTTTAGAACACATTGTTGTTTTTCAGAATCAGACTTGGACAATTGTTTTTGCAACTCAGAAATCTTACTTTCAAAACAATCTTTTTCATTTTTTTAAATCAGAATCAGATTTGCGTAGAGAGTCAATTAAATCTTTGTTCCCAATAACTGATTTATTAAGTTCAAAGATCTGTTGATTTCTCCTAGCAACTCTGTCTTTTTTCTTTTTCAGTTTGGTTTGAAGGTCTTGAAGTTAGACCATCATGGCTTCCATTTTGGTTATGAAATCATTTTCAGTTAAGTTCATTACCTCATCAGTAGTCTCATCATCAGAATCATCATTTTTCTCTTCTTTTCTCATCAAGCATAAATGAGTAGTCTCTTCTTGTTCTTCATCTACATTAGAATGATCCAACCAGTATTCGTCTTCTGCCATTAATGCCTTGCCTGCCTCCTGTTGCTTGGCCAAGAGTATTTTGTTTTTGTAGTACTCCGAATTGCGAACCTTTGGCTTCCGACACTCTTTTGCGTAATGTCCGACCTTGCCACAGTTGCAGCATTTGATCAGATCATCACCTTTATTTTCAGTACTGGTGTAGTCATTCACAAACTTTTTCTTTTCTTCCGACTTCTTCTCAACAAATTTACTTCCTTCCACTATTTCTCTATGCTCGTGGTTCTTTGAGCTTGATGAAGAATATCTCTGAGAGTTAGAACCCGGTTTCTAGTAGAATTTCTTTTCAAAAGCACGGGTCAGTAAAAGCATTGCTTGGTTAAGCTTCTCTCCATCATCTCCATCAAATTCAGACTATGATTCAGAACTGGACATCACTATTTTCTTTTTCTTCTTCTCTTTCTTTTCCTTCTCTTTTTCTCCAACCACCAATGCTATGGGATCAACAGTCTTCTTAACTTTCATTTTCTCAGACTTTTCTCTTCCACCTCTTCTTCATTCTGTCGAAGAGTCTCATAAACCTCATGTAGTGGAATCTCACTCAAATCTTTCATCTGCTTCATTCGACGAGTGTGCTTTTTCCACTCGGGTTGTAAGATGCTGAGAAACTTGACATTGTTTTCTATCTGCTTCTTTGTGACTTTATTCTTGGAAATCTCATTGAGAAGTAGTACAAATCTTTCATAAGTATCCTCTAAACTTTCATTCTCTTTAGCCTTGAATTCTTCATAATTGTTGATACAGTTGGCCACCTTCATTTGATTCCCAACTTTAGAACCCAACATCATCTTTCTTAGCTGATCCCACATTGATTTAGAAGTTGCATTGTAGCTATTTATTTTCACATAGATGTCATTGGTCATGTTTTGTAAAAGCAAAGATCTGGCTTGTTTATCAGCATTGAACCGACTCTTTTGTTCAACAGTGAATTGAGCAAAATCTTTATCAACTTGCTCTGTATTCGGAACTCCATCTGAGTCATAACCTTCAGTAGGAATCTTCTCAGTAGGTCTTTTCATTGGACCTTCTGTGATAGATGTTAGAATGTTCTCTACATTTGTTTGTCTATCAACAAAATCCAGAAATCTGTCTTTCCATTGTTCATATTCCCATTTGAAAAAAACTGCGGGCTTGACATCTGTGCCAATTGAGAGAGCATCTCTTGAAGTCATCCTGTTTGATAAAATATGCAATAAGAAACTTGACAAAAAAATGATCGTCATAAATTCAGAAAAAAAATTGATCACAAAAAGGAAATAGAAACTCGCAGATCACAGAAAGATTGCTTGAAACTTGCAGACGCCTAAACTCGCAAAACACTGTTCAAAGAGAACTCGCAGTCTTAGGCGTGCATGTTTGTGAAACTCGCAGTCTTAGGCGTGCGTGTTTGTCAAACTCGCAGGCTTAGGCGTGCGTGTTTGTGAAACTCGCAAGCAAAGATTTGCGCGTTTTGACAGACTCACAGACCGAAAGAATCGCTGAAACTCGCAGATAGAGGCGTGCACGTTTCCTGAACTCGCAAATGCCTACTTGCGCGTTTTAACAAACTCACAAATGTCTACTTGCGCGTTTCCTGAACTTGCAGACTAAACTCGGAAGATGAAACTCGCAATGGTTGCGTGTTTCAATACATTGAAATTTTTTCCCAATTTTCAAACTCGCAAGAGATTAAACTCGCAGATTGAAGACCAAACTCGCAGGCTTCGATCTACTCATTTCTAGAACTCGCAAACAGCCCTTTGCGCGTTTTCGGCCAAAATCAAAATTCTTCAGCTTGCGCGTTCTTCCGATGAACCTTGCGCGTTTTATAGATCTTGCGTGTTCTTCACTTTGTCGAGAAAAAAAAACTTGATTTCTTACACTGAAATCGATCGTAACCTTTGTCAGTTGGCTCAATACTTTGCAGAAATGCTCAATTACAATACTAGAACTTATTACAATGCAAGAATTAGAAAAACAAACACAAATCGTAACAATTTAATTCGATTTACAGTACAGTGAACTTTTTCGAACAAAAATCTACTAAAAACAAAAATTCAGCCTTAATCTGTGTGAGTTAACCTGAATGATCTAAACACAAACTGTTCTAAGTACCAAATCGATTCAATTACAATCAAAATTATACCCAAAACACCAAACAATCGAACATTTTAGATGTAACAGTCCATATGAACGAGTTCGTGAAAAATTCGATCCAAAAATCAAAGAATTGATACAAGTTTCTCTGAAATTTCTCTGCTCTGATACCAATTGTGTGTCCTGGAATCAAGTTTCTAATTACAAATCAATTAAACAAACAAGAATGATTCAATTTACCTGTTTGATTTCAATTCAAAACTCAAATGAATACAATCTATTTTCACACTTTCTCTCTCAAGAGTCCTCTTTCTCTCTCTACAAGTCTCTCAAGTTCTAACCATCTATCTATTAAACAACAAAAGAATCTATTTATACTTAGCAACTAAAATACAAGGAAACAAAAACAATTACAAAACAATACAATTGACTTTGACTTTTATTAACAAAGACTTTAACTTTTAATGAGAGTTGACTTTCCCAGCTTTGACTTCTTGTACTTTGACCTTCATTATTCTTGATCTTGTATCCAACAGATTTATGCTCTAACAAAACTCTACACCAACTTTTCCTGAGTCGGGCAGCTACATTGCTGGTGTTTCACAATTCTTCGGGGACATCATTGAAACAGGCAAATAACCCATGACAACTTTTGATAAAAACCCCACCAACTACTCATTTTCTTCTCAAAAAGAAGATGTTTCATTTTTCAAAGAGGACGCAACACATAATCTATTTGGTTTTCATTTGGAAAATCTGGATATTGAAAAAGAAGGAAGTCTGCCCTACCTTCGTACTTTGATCATGCACAATAGAGTCTGTGTTATACTGTTGTTGTCTCAATGGTTTACACAACTTTGAACCTTATAAAAAGCAATCATCAGTGCTTAATTCTTTCAAATACAAGCACGTACACACAGAATTTTTTTTTTCTGTCAAAACGTTCATAGAATAAACTTGTGTTATTCGATGATTGAATGGCAGACCTGGGGGAGAGAACATCACAAAAGCTCTTTTCCATTGTGTATTTGTTACACATAGTGACTTCGTGTTACTGACAGACACTTCTAACTGATTCATTTGTTTTTTTAGGTGTTACACTCATACTTTGTCTGAATTTGCAAAGATTCGGATGAAAAATATTTTTAGATCAATAAATGGTTAGAGGCTCGTTGGAAAGTTCAGTGGTCAGATCAGATTTGTTTAATGACATTTCTTGTGAAAGTTTTGATGATCTCATGCTCTAATCATCAAAAAGGGGGAGAGGTAATCAAGAAATGTTATAGATGGGAGACATAATCAAGAAATGTGTGAAGTGATCAAGAAAGTTATGCCAAGATAGTTATTTTGAGGAAGTTTGTTGGAAGCTGAAAAGAGAAAAGTTCAAAGATTTCAGAATGTGAGCAGATTTTACTGAAATTTTCTTTGAAGACAATTTGCTGAAGCAAACCGAGCTAAACCTGAAGATAATTTCTTTCCGGTGTCTGGAAGAGGTTTTTACAACCTTGGGGAGATTATTACTATTCTTGAGGACAAACTTTGGGGAGATTACAAAAGTTTTTGAAGACAGAATTTTCAGAAAAAGGGGAGATTGCTAAGTAAAAGAGCTGATAATATTTTGACAAAGAGAGAGATTGCACAAATTGAGGTTAAAGAGGGAGATTGATTTGCAAAATATTTTTTAAAGATGATCTTGAATCCAAAGGGGGAGATTGTTAGAGCTTATTTGTTGGATACAAGATCATGAAGTTGGAAAACAGAAAGTGAAGCCAAGTCAAAGGTCAAAGTCAACTCTCAAAGCAAAGTCAAAGTCAAACTATAATAAATTCAAAAGTCAAAGTCTTTGTGTTGTGTTGTTGTAAGCGTGTGTTTTTGTTTTCCTTTAATAGACTTGTGACTAGAGTAGTGATTAAAGAAACAAGCGGTTAACAGTTGACAGATTGTACGCAGACTGAAAACTATAGAGAGAGAAAATTTGAGAGAAAAACAGTTGTATACGAATCCTTGAATTGGAGATATTAACAGGTTGAGTAATTTTGAATCATCTTGTTGTTATTGTGTTTGTGATTAGAACTTGATAAAATTGGAAATTAATAATAACAAACGTCAAATCTTTTAGTTTGACAAGTATGGTTTAGGAAGATGTACAAATGTTCCATTTAAAATAAATTAGAGAAGAAGTACAAATGTAACAAAGGCGACAATTTTTTGTATCACTTTGTTGAAAGGAGATTTTTGTAACAACCTAGTTTTTGTATCACTTTAGTTCCCAATTTGTTGTTTGATTGTTGAAGAAGTTTTTTGTTTAACTAGTTGTTGATTGTTTTGATATGCTAGACAAAAAAAAAAATAGTTTTGTCCATTTGAATGCACGAGAGTGGGGAAACATGTATTTGTTGTTCATTTAAATGAACTTACCGTAATGGAGAGATGTGAAGAAATAAAGGAGCAGGAAAATGTAAAAAAAGAAAATAAGAGCAAAAGAATGTATAAAAAAGAAGAATAATAAAACGGAAATGTAAAAAAATATGTAACATCCTAAAAATCAGAGTAATTTAAAACTTCATAAATAAGGCAATATGACGACTGTATTGATACAAACTTCTCAAAAGTGTATCAGTCCTTAAGACTTTACAAAAACCTGTATGGATTTAGAATTCATCAACAAACTAATCTAAACATATCTATCTAGATTACATCAGTTGACAATCCAATATTCATCAAAAGAATGGGACTTAACAATGCCCAACTATCAACACACTATAGTCATCTCAAAAATGCCTCGAGACCAAACTCGTCTCTCCGAACCCTGTACATCCCACCGCTAAGGGAAACCTGTTATACATATCATTTCAGAAAAAGTGTTAGGCTTAAAGCCTAGTGAGAACATACAGTTCATAAATCTCAAGAGATATAATCAAATGCATCAAAGTAAATCTTTCCAAAGGTTTAGTTATGCAAAATACAGTTCTTTGGTAATATACGGACAATCGGTCGAAAACACATCTTCCAATGATGGGGTTTACCCGATTTACCAAGGATTATAGTGGAACACAAAGTAAGCCCAAAATTCGAGTTATGAGCTAAATACATGGAACCATGGCCACGAACACTACGGTCCGTACTACGATGTGAGGGAGGGCCCTCGAGGAACAATGTCATACTCGTTCGTTAGGCTACAATTTGACCCATGGCTAGTAACCGGTCTCACATAACCGTACCAAATTGCCCCTGAGGATCAAATGTATCTAACTACAACAGAAGGGGCATATCCTTCCCAGCTATAAGTGGACTCGATACATAGGGATCCTCTAGTATAGTCAGGACTTGTCACAATATTTCATGTGACTATCAAAGCTAGATAAATAGCTATCAACACATTTATATTTCAAAATGTCGTTTTCTAGACCAACTGCTGGTAAGAAAGATAATCATAAAACCAATTTATAAACATTCTTTCAATAAGCACAACATGGGCAAGCACAACATCATTTTACTTATAATAAGGCAGAACCCGTCATTTTAGTCAATACCGATCGGGAACCCCGAAAATCATCAAAAACTTCATTTATATCAAAATGTAGAGAACATAAAATCATACCATAGAAATACTTCGGATTTCACAAATAAGAGTTTTGACATGTATAAAGTTTGTAAAATGGTAGTAGGAACTCACCAGTAGGTTTTAGGATAAAACCCGGAAAACCAGATAACGATCACGACGTTGAGGTGAAGCTGAAAACACCGAATCCTCGGATCGAACACCAAATATTAACCACTAAATTTTACAGAGAGAGAGAGAAACGATTTAGAGAGAGAGAGAGAAGAGAGAGTTTAGAGATTTGAGAGATATGAGATATTTTTGGAAACTGAACCCTTAAAGTCGGCCAGGAAATTACGCGGGTTATGCCGCGACTTCAACTCGCGGCATAACTCGCCCGTGTCCCAATGAATAGTGAGTTACGTGGGTTGTGCCGCGACCTCTTGTCGCGGTGCAACTCGCGAAGTTCCACGAATCTCATATCAAACAGAGGGTTACGCGGGTTGTACCGTGACCTCTAGTCGCGGTACAACTCGCGTAGTTCACTGCCTGTCCCCAAAATTTCACAAAATCCAGCTCAACTTCAAACCAAACACGGTGCTAACGACAACGGTTAAACACAAGATTAACAACGATATGTATAATGAAAATCCAGGGTGTTACAATCCTCCCCAACTTGGGAATGATTTCGTCCTCGAAATCTAAACTATACAAAAAGATGAGGATATCTTCGCTTCGTATCCTCTTCGGATTCCCACGTCACATTTGTTCCTCGGTGATGCTTCCACTGCACCTTGACTAATGTGACTTCTTTGTGACGCAACTTCTTAGACTTTCTTTCTAAGATCGCGTCAGGCTCTTCTATACAACGGTTACCCTCATCAACTATTAACTCGGAGAGAGGAATGACGCTTTCCTTTTCTACTAAACACTTCCGAAGATAACAAATATGAAACGTGTTGTGGATTCTGCTCAACTCTGGCGGTGGTTCCAATTGATACGCTTGCAAACCTACCCTCTTGAGCACTTTGAAAGGTCCGACGAAACGGGGACTCATCTTCCCACGCTTTTCGAACCGTATAATACCTTTCCACGACGATACCTTAAGCAACACACGATCGCCCACATGGAATTCCATCGGCCGCTTCTTTTTATCGGCATAACTCTTCTGCCGATCCTGAGCCGCTTTCAATCTTTCACGAATACATTTGACCTTATCGGCCGTCTCTTGCATGATTTCAAGTCCGGCGAGCTGCTTTTCTCTCGCTTCAAGCCAACATACGGGAGTTCGGCACTTTCGCCCGTACAATGCTTCGAAAGGTGCCATTCCAATACTCGAGTGGTAGCTATTGTTGTAAGAAAACTCCACCAAAGGTAAGTGAGAGTCCCAGCTATGACCGAAATCGATGACACAAGACCTCAACATGTCTTCCAATGTCTGAATCGTTCTCTCGCTTTGCCCGTCGGTTTGTGGGCGGTAAGCCGTACTCAACGTAACTCGTGTACCCAACTTTTTCTGAAACCTATCCCAAAAGTTCGAAGTGAACCGACTGTCGTGATCCGACACGATTAACAATGGTATGTCGTGCCTCGAGACCACCTCATCGATGTACAACTTCGCTAGTTTGTCCATCGGTAATGTCTCGCGCATGGCCAAGAAGTAAGTGCTCTTTGTCAATCTATCGACTATCACCCAGATGGTATCGTGACCTCGAAGAGTTTTAGGTAACTTTGTCACGAAGTCCATAGTGATATGTTCCCACTTCCACTCGGGAATCTCTAGAGACTGAAGACTCCCATACGGTCGCTGATGTTCGGCCTTAACTTGCGAACACGTCACACAACGCTCAACGTAACGCGCTACGTCAAGTTTCATTACCGGCCACCAATAGTGCAACTTCAAGTCCCTGTACATCTTTGTACTCCCCGGATGAATGGAATACTTGGACTTGTGTGCATCTTCAAGCAACAGATCACGATTACCCCCAAGCTTGGGTACCCACACGCGACCGTTGAACAGTTTTACCCCACGGCTATCTTCCGTTAAGAGTAAACCCTGCTTTTTCATTACTTCTTCTTTGTGATTCTCTTCTAACAATGCTTCAACTTGCGATGCTTTTATCTTTTCAACAAGACTAGACACCAACTCGATTCTCGAATGGGTAGCACGAATACAACCGCTATAGTCCTTCCGACTTAACGCATCGGCTACCACGTTTGCCTTACCAGGATGGTAAAGCAGCTCGCAATCATAATCCTTGAATAACTCGAGCCACCGCTGTTGTCTCATATTCAACTCTTTCTGATCAAAGACATACTTCAGGCTCTTATGATCTGTGTAGAGTGTACACTTCGTGCTATAGAGATAGTGTCGCCAAAGCTTCAGGGCGAACACTACTGCTGCTAACTCCAAATCGTGGGTAGGATAGTTCTCCTCGTGTATTTTAAGCTGCCTCGAGGCGTAAGCGATTACCTTGCCCCGCTGCATCAATACATAACCTAAACCCATCTTTGAAGCGTCGCTATAGACCACAAATTCTTCTAACCCTTCAGCTAACGACAAAATCGGAGCTTCACACGACTTCTTTTGAAGTATTCGGAACGCCTTCTCTTGTGTTTCGGTCCATTCAAACTTCACATTCTTCCGAGTCAAAACTGTCAAGGAAGAAGCGATTTTCGAAAAGTCTTGGATAAATCTCCGGTAGTACCCCGCCAGACCCAAGAAACTTCGGATCTCTGACGGACTCTTGGGAGATTCCCAATTCATCATAGCTTCAATCTTGGAGGGATCTACTTTCACTCCGTCTCGAGTGACAACGTGACACAGAAATTGTACCTCTTTAAGCCAAAAGTCACACTTGGAAAACTTGGCGTACAATCTTTCCTTTCTCAACACTTCAAGCACTTGTCGAAGATGTTGTTCGTGTTCGGACTCGCTATTGGAGTACACGAGTATGTCATCAATAAATATAATGACCGACTGGTCGAGGAATGGTCGGCACACTCTATTCATCAAGTCCATAAATATCGCCGGTGCGTTCGTTAGACCAAAAGGCATTACAAGAAATTCGTAATGGCCGTAACGTGTTCTGAAAGCTGTCTTCGGAACATCTTCTTCACTCACCTTCACTTGGTGATAACCCGAACGTAAGTCGATTTTGGAAAAGCAGCCCGCTCCTTGAAGTTGATCGTACAAGTCGTCTATTCTCGGAAGCGGATACCTGTTCTTCACTGTAGCTTTATTTAACTCACGATAGTCGATGCACATTCGCAGCGTGCCATCTTTCTTCTTTACAAACAAGACCAGAGCTCCCCAGGGTGACGAACTCGGTCTTATAAAGCCCTTCTCCAAAAGCTCTTGGAGTTGTGCCATCATTTCTTGCATCTCTGACGGCGCTAAACAGTAAGGAGCTTTAGCAATTGGTGCTCTCCAGGCACAAGATCAATCCGAAACACTAACTGGCGGTCGGGTGGTAACCCGGGCAACTCGTCCGGAAAGACATCTGGAAACTCACGCAAAATCTTCACATCTTCCAGCTTTGATTTCTCTAACTTGGCATTGATCACATAGGCTAGGAAAGACGAACATCCTTTTACTATGCACTTGCGTGCCCTTGCCATTGTGATTATTGCCACTTCACCTTTTCTCTTTTCACCATAGATGACAACAACTTTGCCAGAGGGGTTGGGAAGTCGAATCAACTTCTTGGAACATACGATCTCGGCGCGATTGTTTGACAACCAATCCATGCCGACCACAACATCAAAACCCCCGATCAACATCGACAGTAGATCGATCGGGAATTCTCTCCCTTCGATAATAAGAGTACACTACTTCAGAACATCGTGGATCAGAACTTGACTACCATCGGCTATTTCTACCACTAATGCATCCTAAAGACTAGTAGTGGGCATTGAAATCTTCTGACAGAACAAATAAGATACGAAAGAGAAACTGGCACCTGTATTGAATAAAATACGAGCAGGTGCAGAGTTTATAAGAAAAGTACCCGATACCACATCAGCGGATGACCTGGCCTCATCGGCCGTCATCTGAAATGCTCGGCCCGGAACCCTCGGAGGGTTCTCCTTCTTTGTCTCCACGCTACCAGACTTGAGCTTCGGGTAATCTCTCTTCATATGCCCCGGTGCCTCACACTCGAAACAGACCATCCCCACGACAACACAATCGCGGGCGGTGTGATCATTTTTACCACACTTGAAGCAGAATCTAGAAGTGGAGTTACAGTTACCATGGTGCTTGGTTCGACATTTCGAGCACCATCTGGCTTCTTGATAACCGCCGAAACTGCGGTTTCCGACAGAAGGTCGGGTCCTCCTGGGAGGTACAGAACTGCTCTCCCACTTTCTCTTATCAGTCACCACCACAGCTTTCTCAGCTTTGTTCCTTGCGAACATCTCTTCCATGTACTGAGCTTCTTCAATCATCTCACGGAGGTTAGAAGCTTTAGAATTGTGGACCATAGATTGCATGTCCGCAGGTAGACCATTCAGATAGGCCTTCATCCTTTCCTTCTCCGTTGGGGCAACATGCCCCACCAGATCAAGCTTCTCCATGAACTGACGGGTGTACTCTCTCACCGTTAGGCTTCCCTTTAACAGAGATCGGAATTCTTTCTCGATTCGGTCTATTGTTCTTTCATTGCAGAACTCTTCTAACAGCTTTTTCTTGAACTCGGTCCAAGACAACTGGGCCAACACAGCAGGAGATAGGGTGGATTGAATGACATTCCACCAAGTGAGCGCAGTATCCCTCAGCAGTTGGGTACCGAACCGCACTCTATGTTCATCTCCGCATTCGGAAGAGCCAAAAGCTTGCTCGACCGCTCGAATCCACTTCACACACATGACTAGGTCGTCGGAACCAGAGAACTCTGGCGGTCCGCAACCCAAAAAGGATTTGTAGGAACAACTTTTCCTATTTCCCGGAGCACCAACAATCCCGTGCTCCTCAGCCCTGACTCTTGCACCAGCGCCTCTAGGACCCGCTACAATGTTTTCCACAACCGTCTCACTCCTCCGATTGTTTACATCGCGATCCTCAATCACTTTCAGCAGAAACTCTTGCTGCTTTGCCATCTCTTCCCTCATTGCCAACATCATGCTGGCCATCATCTCAGACGGGGAATTAGCATCCCTGATGACTGGGTGGACGAAGCCAGGTCTACTCGCGGAATGACCTCTGGCCCCCCACCTAACCCTTGCTGAACAGGTGGTTGCACAACAACCTCACCTCCTTCTGGCTGACCAGCGGTGGAGGCTTTCGCTTCCAGACCATCAACACGTGTATGCAGTCTACCACGCGTATTCACCATGCTAAACTGCTTCACAGAACAGGAAAAGAGATAAGAAAGAGTTGGAATAAACACAAAGGAAACGTACTACCACAGTACCAATCGTCATAGCAATAGAAATTCAAGTACACTTACGTACGATATCCTCATAATAACATTAGCTAAGTGACATTATGAACATATAACACATAAAGGTTCTCATCACGATTGCCACCACGCCTGATAAACATACTTTCCGTTGACTCTAAGACTAACCCATCTTAGAAGTTCTACCCGATCTCACGGATCAATTCTTATCATACTCGGTCTAAGTCTAGACATCTTACATTCATGCCTAGTTCACTTAAACTAGAGCTCTGATACCAACTTGTAAGATCCTAAAAATCAGAGTAAATTAAAACTTCATAAATAAGGCAATATGACGACTGTATTGATACAAACTTCTCAAAAGTGTATCAGTCCTTAAGACTTTACAAAAACCTGTATGGATTTAGAATTCATCAACAAACTAATCTAAACATATCTATCTTGATTACATCAGTTGACAATCCAATATTCATCAAAAGAATGGGACTTAACAATGCCCAACTATCAACACACTATAGTCGTTTCAAAAATGCCTCGGACCAAACTCGTCTCTCCGAACCCTGTATATCCCACCGCTAAGGGAAACCTGTTATACATATCATTTGAGAAACAGTGTTAGGCTTAAAGCCTAGTGAGAACATACAGTTTATAAATCTCAAGAGATATAATCAAATGCATAAAAGTAAATCTTTCCAAAGGTTTAGTTATGCAAAATACAGTTCTTTGGTAATATACGGACAATCGGTCCAAAACACATCTTCCGATGACGGGGTTTACCCGATTTACCAAGGATTATAGTGGAACACAAAGTAAGCCACAAATCCGAGTTATGAGCTAAATACATGGAAACATGGCCACGAACACTACGGTCCGTACTACGATGTGAGGGAGGGCCCCCGAGGAACCATGTCATACTCGTTCGTTAGGCTACAATTTGACCCATGGCTAGTAACCGGTCTCACATAACCGTACCAAGTTGCCCCCGAGGATCAAATGTATCTAACTACAACAGAAGGGGCATATCCTTCCCAGCCATAAGTGGACTCGATACATAGGGATCCTCTAGTATAGCCAGGACTTGTCACAATATTTCATGTGACCATCAAAGCTAGATAAATAGCTATCAACACATTTATATTTCAAAATGTCATTTTCCAGACCAACTGCTGGTAAGAAAGATAATTATAAAACCAGTTTATAAACATTCTTTCAATAAGCCACAACATGGGCAAGCACAACAACATTTTACTTATAATAAGGCGGAACCCGTCATTTTAATCAATACCGATAGGGAACCCCGAAAATCATCAAAAACTTCATTTATATCAAAATGTAGAGAACATAAAATCATACCGTAGAAATACTTCGGATTTCACAAATAAGAGTTTTGACATGTATAAAGTTTGTAAAATAGTAGTAGGAACTCACCAGTAGGTTTTAGGATAAAACCCGGAAAACCAGATAATGATCACGACGTAGAGGTGAAGCTTAAAACACCGAAACCTCGGATCGAACACCAAATATTAACCACTAAATTCTAGAGAGAGAGAAAGGTTTTAGAGAGAGAGAGAGAGAGAAGAGAGAGTTTAGAGATTTGAGAGATATGAGATATTTTTGGAAACTGAACCCTTAAAGCCGGCCAGGCAATTACGCGGGTTATGCCGCGACTTCAACTCGCGGCATAACTCGCCTGTGTCCCAATGAACAGTGAGATACGCGGGTTGTGCCGCGACCTCTTGTCGCGGTGCAACTCGCGAAGTTCCACGAATCTCATATCAAACAGAGGGTTACGCGGGTTGTGCAGCGACCTCTAGTCGCGGTGCAACTCGCGTAGTTCACTACTTGTCCCCAAAATTTCACAAAATCCAACTCAACTTCAAACCAAACACGGTGCTAACGACAACGGTTAAACACAAGATTAACAACGATATGTATAATGAAAATCCAGGGTGTTACAACATAAAAGCATGGAAATGCATAAAAATAAAGAATATGAGTGCAAAAAATGGGCTAAAATGAAAGGGTAGTGACACGAAAGGGCATGACTGATGTGGAATTAAAAGAAAATGTCAAGGCAATATAAATCAGTGCCATGTAAGCTAATAACATGTTTAATAGGTAAACTATCTATAAAATAACAAAATTTGAAAGTTTGTTGTATTGATTTAAAAAAAATAAAGTTCCTTGCACTAAATAGAAATTAAACCAAACTTTGTTACATTTTGATGCATTTTGCCCTTTTATTTTTAATTTTTAACTAAAACCTAAATAGTTTATGATGATTATATTGTATTATATACATATATGTATATATAAATTTATGTTATAAAAATTAAAATATATTTATATAAAAACATATAAAATATTTTCTTTCTTTTTTTTCTAAAAAGAAAAGAATTATATAATTTCTATTATAGAACATAATAATATTAATAGATCTAACATCGACGGACTATATAAATCTCATTAGATCACTCGTTGGCCACCATCCCACCCTTACAAAATCTTTCCTCGCTGGCCACACCATATCCCTTATGGAACCTTCCCCTACCTGCCACCCTTACCTTCGGTCATCCTCCCTCCCACAACATCACCGTCCCCTTTCTTCTCTGGTCTCCCTCCTCCCCCACTTCACCACCATATCTCCCCTAGCTCTAGCGAACATAGGAGAATCCCAACACAAATCGTCACAACGATCTCCTTCTTCACTAAGACCTCCATCGAACACCTCATTTTATCTCTTCCCACTGCTCCGATTTGAGCCCTCAATTCTATGCCTTATCGTCCCAGTCAAATCTAGTCACAATAGGGAGGAACAAAGGGAGGACGATCAGATGCAAAGAGAGGAGTTGAGGTCATTATTATTGTCTTCATTTCCCATTGGTGGTAGCAGGTCTCGAAAGATTTGAAGGTGGAAGGGACACAAGTGGTTATAGGCAGTGAAAGCGTCGAAGTTGTCTTAGACGGTTGTTTTGGTTGGTGAAAACACCAATGAGTTTTGGGTTATAAAATATATATGCATATATATATGTGTGTGTGTGTGTTAAAAGACAAAAAATAGAAGTACCATAATACCCGCAATTTAACAGAACTAAGGTTAATGGCACCAAGATAAGAGACCTGATCCATGACAAATGTGAAACCATGATGATCATACATGTAATTATGTCATTCGGAGGACCCAATCCATATTTTACATGGACGAAAATTGTAATTTACTCTTTCTTTTTTTAATTATTTAGATTTTCAATACTATATTTATTGACTTTATATTTTATATTTAACTTTATTATTATATTAGTTGAACCAAATATAGTTCATAATTAGTTCCCAATTGAGTTATCTAAAACAAAATTCAATTAATTAAAATGTTACATTTTGAACACTGGGCTAAGAAAATAATAATAAATATGATATAAGAAGAACTAGCCAACATTTCCCATAAATCATCACGCATTACGATGTATAGAGTGATCCTCTTTATTATTGATTTGTCTATATCGAGCAAAGTATTATTCGTTTGTAATGATTCTATATTAAATGCAAGAAATAACAGTGTACTTTCGCAAAAGTCATTATTATAGCGATGTACTTTCACTTCTCCTTATTATAACATCATACATTCAAATGACGTTTTATTGGGATTTTGTACTTTGAAAGTTTTACTCATTGTAACAATGAATAAATGTTGAATTGAATTCTTATGACATGACATAACTTAACCGGTTTTTGTGCCATGTCATTGTCCACGTGGACTATCCACATGTAAGATAGTGATGACATGATAAAAATATCAATTCGTTTTCTTTTATAAAACATTATGAAACATAATAATTTACCAATTTTTATTAGTATAACGTATTCGCTATTCTCATTGTATCCATTCGAAAATAATGTATATATAAAAACAACCGGATAGTAAAGAATGTATATGTAAAAACAAAATGCATCGCACATTATCAGTACCTATTTAAAACTCAAATCAGGACTAGAAGTCTGGAACTACCACTCTACCAACGACACCGATAGCGAAAAATCGTATAAGTCCACATAAGTGGCCATAGTCTTACCATAATGGTGGCGCGCACATCAGACCTATGATCGCTCTCAAGTAAATAAAGTGGCAAAAAGACAGAGATTGTATCTACAATGATCGGACTTCAGAGTTTCAAGTACTAAGTCAAGAATACAATGACTTCAATTAGAGAAGAAAAATATCTTTGAGCGAATTTGTGCTTTTAACAATGAAGTAAAAAGAATTAATTTAAGGAAATGAGTATGGTTTCCCTATGACATTTGTTGTAACGATATGGTAAAAGACATTTACCATAAAAATGTCTATAGAATTCCCTATCTCTTGAAAGTGAACTTCCATAGAGAGTAGCCACATGTCCTTACAAAGTGAACACTTTTTTTTGGGTTGGGTGTCCTAGGATATGCCTAGACTAATCCCTTGGCAAATTATGACTGTAAGACATCAGCCCTGATTAAATCTCAGTGGCCACAATTATTGTATACGCCTGGATCCAAAAGTCAACACTTTTGCCAACTAAAGACTTGTCGAACCAACTAACTTGACTTCCAAGAGTTATAGTTCTACTTGTATGGGGAACAATGCATAAATTTCTTTTAACACTAATCTCCATCAATATTTGTACCTTAGTAAAAATCATATAAAAACTCGTATCTCTACGTGGTCATAAAAGGCTTTCTCAAAATTTCTTGCACCACTTAACCTATATTTCTAGATCCGTCCATCTCTGGGTCTAAGATCTAATATTAACACTTACAAGTGATCGGCTTGGCCGTATTGAGTTAATGTCTCGACTCAAGTGATCACGTCTAGGAGTTAGTAAATTTGGCAACACCTAGTCCTAGCTTTGGCTTACACCCAAACCTAAAGGGGTGTTTAGCTCATATTCAAAAGAGAACACATAATGGAAGAAGAAGACTACTTAATGTCTACTTTCATTGAGAAATAAAAGACAAAATGTCCCCACTATGTCGCCACAGTGGCGGGCATTGCTAGAAATTAAATATTTGAAAGTAAAATTACAACTACAACTATCTAAGAAAATAAAACATGAAGAAAAGTAGTTGGAGATTTCTACATTGCTGGAGAGTCCTCTTAAAATGAAATCCAATGTCTCTAATTATAATGGAGGATGAAAAAGGTGAGAGAGGCATTTACCCATAAGGTTCTTTCAAAGAGCTCAAACATCCATTGACCCAAAGGTTGGTTTGTTTCTTCCCCACTCTTTCATGAAAGCTCAAACTTTTCTTTATCTCCTTTAAGCCTTTAGGTAGCCATTTTTGGTAAACAAATCATTGCTCCAAGATATGGGTTTTGGTTTTGTCTTCTCTTCACCTTCTTTGGTCTATAGAGTTTGACCTTGCTGAAATAAGCAGAAGAATACATGCAAAAAGTTAAGATCTTTTCCAATTGTCCGTAGATTTACGTTGCCCACTTTGCACAGTCCAACATTTAACCTAAAAATGATGTGTCCAACCATTGAAACACACAATTTCTCCTCAACGACTCCAAATGAAAATAAATAAATAAATAAAATTGATAAACATGAACACATAAATGGGGAGACACACACTAAAATGGAAGAAAACACACATAAACAATGTGTAAACAACACTCAATGAGAGTTATCAGTTATCACACACCATCTATCCTGCTAATCGACACACCACAATTACATTGGGTTGAGTCGTCTGATCATCGTTGATTGGTCGTGCTTTTAACTCAAATGGTTATGGTTGTTGTTTGGCTAAAATTTCACAAGTCACGACTGACACAAGAAAACCAAACATCTCCTTTCTTAAGACCACTCTTGTATTAAGATAAGGTCCTAAAGACCATGCACACCGAGAGATGGTCGTCACATATAAAGTAAATAATGATTAAATGTTATTTATTACCTACAACCGTTTTTTATGACACTTTATTACAGGTTCTACGCTCATTCATGGACAACGGTCATAATTTAAAACTTAAAATTTTCGGCAATATGACGTCTAAAATATGAAGAGTCTCTCAACGACTCATACCTTACGATCTTTATAAAGTAAATAATGATTAAAATGTTATTTATTACCTACAACCGTTTTTTATGACACTTTATTACAGGTTCTACGCTCATTCATGGACAACGGTCATAATTTAAAATAAGGAAAATTTAAAACTTAAAATTTTCGGCAATATGACGTCTAAAATATGAAGATTTGCAAACCCTGTAATTATAGACAACTATAACCCAATAAGTTGGGGTAGATTGCATCAAATATAGTAACGAATGAATGAGACACAAACACAACCACCTATTTAATCTAGAACAATAATTAATGCTAGATTAATGTGGGTGTCGCTATATCCCCAAAACGCTCTTCTCAAAAGATTTCGCAAAAGCCCGGTCCTTCGAAACTCCTAGGTACGCGACCGGCGAATCAAGATGCCCTATGCTGTTGATCCAAACTCTCTTAGTGATTTGATAACGACCCTTTTCTGTACTTAGTGAAAATTACGTTTAATATGTATAAGTGTTTCACCATCAGCGATCAGACTGAGTCTGTTCAGTTATCGCTGATAGTCTTTCTTATAAACATTTAATATGTATTAGTATTTCACTATCAGGGATCAAACTGAGTCTGTTCAGTTATCGCTGATAGTTCTCATGTAAACAGTAACGTAATCCCTGAAGACAAGTCTCGCATCAACTGATGTTCATAGTGAATCGAAGACGAAGCTGCTGAACAAAGAGAAGTCTACTAATGACCTGATGCGGATATCATTGAAGCAAAGACAACTCTACTTATACGCGAAGGAACATAAGGAAAGCTTCAGCGATCGCTGAACTCTTGATATCTCTGAAGAAAGAGATATTCAGCGATTGAATGATCACAAAGCTTATACCTCAAGTTTCCATTTGTCTTAACTTGCACAACTCAGTACGATGTGTCAGACAGGACATGCCTCTGCCATAATTCATACAACAACTCTGTCAACTACACTGTTCATGATCCGGCCGAAAGCATGTCTCCCAATATCAGACTTACAAATCCAATCAGTGAATGCCACGTGTAAAGTGCCCTGCCATGCATTTAATGCATAGGGTATAAATAGGAAGTTCACCCCTCCATCTGAGGGTGTGCTCAACCCTTGAACTCCAAATAGAAACCTTTGTTTTCTATAATCCCCCATTCTCTGAAATTCTTTTGCAACCATCTTAGTGTTTCTTAAGTTTGTTTAGATTGAGTCTGTCTTAATCTATTCCGCAACAAACTTGTAAATTGTGTTTGATTTATCAATAAACAATTTATTAAACATTAAATTTCTGTGTTTGTATTCAACCCCCCCCCTTCTACAAACTTGTTAAGCACCTCCTGGACCAACAAGTGGTATCAGAGCAGACTGTTTAATCTGATAAACAAGATCTTGCTTTATTCTCTTCTTTGCGATTCTCAAATGTCACTTAACACAAACACTAACTACTATGACAATGGTTCACTCTCTAAACCTCCTCGATTTAGCAGAGATAACTTTTCTCTATGGAAAAATCGAATGATGCTATTTCTTGAAGGTGCTGATCCTACTATACCTGAGTATATCGAAAATGGACCCTATGAACTTGTTAGAATTATAGTTGAAGTTCCCGCTACTGCCACCACTGAAGTTGTCCCTGAACGCTATGTCGTTAAGGAAATAAGACAGTGAAGTGATGAAGACAAAAAGAAAGTAGGTATAGATGCAAGAGCAAAGACCATTATCTCAGTGGCTCTACCTGATGAAGTTTTCCATTCCATCATGCATCTGAAAACTTCTAAAGAAATGTGGGAAACCATATGTGTTCAATATAAGGGCACCACTGAAATCCAAGAGACACAAAAGATTAACTTGGTAAGACAGTATGAAAGTTTCATCGCTGGTAAGAATGAATCTCTCTCTGACGTTCATCAGCGGTTTAACTGCTTAATCATTGATCTAAGAACAGTTGGTAGGACCTATTCTATTTCTGAGGTCCTAACAAAATTCTTAGAATTTCTTCCTGAAAGCTGGGACAGTTATTCAATATGTCTTAAGCTGACAAAAGACTTAATTCTGTTTTTCTCAGCACTCTGTATGGAATATTGCTCAACTATGAGCAATCGAATCCCTTAATGAAGAATCTTGTAAAAGATTCTAAAGACTCCAAAAGCACTCCGGTTGCTTTAGTCTCTTAAGAGATAATTCCATCTCAGCGATCTACTCTAACCATCACTGAGTTAGATTCTGAATCTGAGGATCTATCAGACCCTGATCTTTCAGAGTTCGATGAGTCCTTAGCAATCTTGACAAACTCTTTTAAGAGATTTGCAAGAAAGAGAAATTTCCGAAGAAATAAGCCTCTCTCTCTTACTGAAAAGCCAAAATCAACTCCTGTTGATAAGGCTACTGCCACTTGCTATAACTGTGAAAAGATTGAACACTTTGGTAGTGAGTGCAGGTCTAAAAAGATCTTCAAGCCTTCTACCTCAATAAGATTCAGTGATGACAAATACCGAAAGCTGAAGAAAAAATATCAAAAGCTGAAAAGCTACAAGCAAAAAGGTAAAGGTCTCATCGCTGAAGAACTTGACTGGGCTGAATCAGAAGAATCAATTCTGATGAAGAAGAAGTCGCTAATCTCTGCCTCATGGCAGAGATTAAAGAACAAGTGGAAGAACCATCTGAATCTTCTATGAGCTACATATCATCTCAGGTATCTATCTCTACTAATCCCTCTCTGCCTGAAGCTGAGAGAAGTCGCGCTGTTGATGTGCTGACGATTGATCTTTATAATGTTCTAAACGACAAAACTCAAGCTGAAAATAAAAATGTTCATTTAACTCAAGAGCTAGAGAAATGTCATGAAAAGATCAGAGAACTAACTCTTTTAGAAGAGAAGTTGAAAGATCAAGTCATTATAAATGAAATCATCAACATTGAACGCGAATAAGCCATCGCTGCTCTAAAAGCAGAAAAGGCTCATGTTGAGAAATGGTGCAAATCATCAACAAAGATCTCTGAGATAATAAATGCTCAAACTCCTAAAAGTGATAAAACTGGTCTTGGCTTTTGGACACCACATGATGAGCCTAAAGAATAAAGTTTCATGCTTAAGTTTGGAACGTTTATCACTCCTATCTCTGACACTTCTTATGATCAATTTTATCCTTCTTCGAACTCTATCCATGAGGAAAAATCCAAAGACTCTAAGTCTGCGGATAAAGGAAAATCCATTCTTCGTCCTCAGAAGGCTACCAAGAAAGCAAAACTGAAAGTTCCTTCTAAACCTTCAGTGAATCAATCCTCTAGCTCTGTGATAGAGATCTTTGATCTCTGTCCTCCAAAGATAAAGATTGACCTTTAACCCACGAGATTTGAAGAAATGAAAATTCCTACCAGATCTCATGAGAAAAGCATTCTTGGACCTGGCCCTGCTCATCTTAAGCTTGCAAAACCTTCTAGTTCTGGTCCTAAAACCATTTTCAAATATAGAAAATGTTATCACTGTGGTTTTACCGACCATATAGCAAGGAAATGTCCAACTGCCACTAAAGTTGATAAAACAACTAAAGTGAAGATGAATGCCTCCAAGGCTGAAAAGGTCACTAAAGCTGAAAAATCGACCAAGGTGAAGAATACCCCTAAGGTTAAGAAATTAACCAAAGTGAAGATTACCACTGAAGTTGAATCTTCATCTGTTGTGATGATTACTGAACCTTCCATCTCCACTAACCGAAAAGGACCCATTGAAAAGTGGGTACCAAACAACACTTAATCTTCCTTATGTGTGCAGGGATCAAAGGGCATCTGTATCTCGATAGTGGATGTTCTCGTCATATGACTGGACAAAAAGACCTGCTCACTGAATACAAGGAATAGAAAGGTCCCTCTGTGACCTTTGGTGGAAATGGAAAAGGATATACCCGAGGGTTTGGTGTTCTCAGCAATGGAACAACTACCTTTCGAAAAGTCGCTTATGTAGATGGACTGAAGCACAATCTTCTAAGCATCAGTCAGCTATGTGACAAAGACTACGAAGTTCGTGTGTGTCCCTGAATCTAGTTTCTAAACAAGATTAATCAAAACACAAACAAGATTTATCAATCAATTACCTGTTTTGATTTCACTTCTTAATTCAATTACACACTTTCTCTCTCTAGAACTCTCTCTTTCTCTCTCTACAAATCACTCTCTCTCTAATATAACACTGTTCCAGATTTCTTACAACTGAATGCCCTCACTACAAAACAGAAAAAGAAAGCTATTTAATACCTACAACTAAAACAAGGAAACTAAACTACTAAAATACAAATGTTGACTTTGATTTTTATTACAAAGACTTTGACTTTCACTTGAGAGTTGACTTTCCTCAACTTTGATTTTCTTGAACTTTGACCTTCAGTCTTCTTGATCTTGTATCCAACATATTTATGCTCTAACAATCTCCCCCTTTGGATTCAAGATCACTGTTTAAAGATCTAGCAATTTAGTCTTCACTTTAAGCTCTGTCAGTACAATCTCCCCTTTTTCTTTAACTGTATTCTTTCCAAAAATATCTTCAAAGAATGAACGATCTGCCCAAAACTTTCACAAGATACTTTCAGTCTTTGGAAAGAAATTATCTTCAGAATCAGCTCGAATTGCTTTATCAAATAATCTTCAAAGAAAATTTCCCCAAATCTTCAGAAATTCTTTGATCTTCTTAGAATCTTTACTTTGAATCTTCTGACTAAGACATTTCGGAAAATCTTCTCTCAAAACTTTATCATTTCTTGATACCATCTCCCCCTAACTTCAAAACTTTAGCCTTTTTTGATATCATCTCCCCCTTTTTGGTGATTTGAGCATTGATATCATCAAAACTTATCTTCAAAGAAATGTCTTTGACCACTCTGATATGTCAAATTGAGTCTCTGATTCTGTGATCCATAACCAAGTATTCATCTAGATCTTTTCAAATCTAGACAAAATAAGAACATGTAACTCCTGAATCAACAAATGAATCAGTTAAAATGTCTGTCAGTAACACGAAGTCACTGTGTGTAACGAATACACAATATAAATGAGCTTTTTAATGTTCACTCCCCCAGGGCTTCCATCCAATCATCGAAACACCACAAAGGCAATTTCTATGAATGTTATGACAAAGAAACAAATTCTTTGTGTGTTCGTGCATGTGTAGAAAGAATTAAGCACGAATAATTGCTTTTATAAAGACTCAACATAGTGTAAACCACTGAGACAACAGTAGACAAACACAAACTCTAAGTGCATGATTAAAGTGCGAAGGTGGGGCAGACTTCCTTCTTTTTCAATATCCAGATTTTCCAAATGAAAATCAGATAGATTATGTGTTGCGTCCCCAGAAAAATATGAAACAATTTCTTTTTGAGAATAAAATGAGTGGCTGGTGGGGTTTTTAACAAGAGTTGGCATGGGCTATTTGGCTGTTTCAATAACGTTCACCGAAGAATCGTGAAACGCTAGTAATGTAGCTGCCCAACTCAGAAAGTAGATGGTGCAGAGTTTGATATTCTTTTACTCTGATCTCTCACCCTCTTTCTTTTAATCATTAAGCTCACAACTAACCAAACTCTCTTTTCCATTTTACCTCATCACACCCACACTCATTTCTTTTAGACTCCTCACACTCAATAACTAAAGGATTAACTTCTTGGGTAGGAAACACTGGTTAACGTGAATCCATAGAAGTTCAGTTAATTCCTAGCACAAAGAACCCATATAATCCTAGAAAGCATTTGTTGCTCAACTGGTTTAACTATAGCAGTTAAAGCTCATATACAAATGTCAGATGTACATATGCTCAGAAATATAATCATGAAGATATGAGAATTTTTAAAACATTAAAGATATTTCAAACAAGTTAATTGAATGAATGAACATGAATGCAAGAGACTTGTTTGAAAATCTGACATAGTATGAAAAATGATCAGAAAATGAATGTTGTAACAATCAAAGCTTATGGTGAAGAATAATGGATATTGTCTATACGAACCAAGATATAGACATTCTTGAAATGAACGTTTAGAAATAAAATAACGCTCAAATTTTTTTGAAGTACAAGCGGGGTGTCTTACCATCGAAAATATTGGTTACAATATGAGACATGGTAAGAACTATTTGATCAAAAAATAAACCAATGTGTGTGAATACTTGAAAGTATGTAGAAAAGGCAATACGCAAGTATTTATCTTTGGAAACATAGGGTTTGTTTATCAATTAAGCACAAAAATAAAATGTAAACATTTAAAATCACACTTCCAAATTATAAAATCTGTTTAAGAATCGGGAAGTGGTTTGAACATTTCCGAACATGTTTTCTATATCTGAAAGTTGTCCTTCTTTCAGATACATTTGAGATTAAGATAAAAAATTTACCTTTTCACTCAATCTTAATACTCATAAAGTCAGCTGAAGTCAAAAATGATATGATCGTGTCATCCTCTCTCATGCTGCATAAGTCTCAAAGTCTAGTAAAAATTTATTCACAAAATTTATTCGAAAATAAAAGACGTAAAGCAGTAAAACGATTAAAGTACGAGTTCTGATTTGAAATAATCAGAAATCATAGTCTTACTCTTTTTGACTTGACTTATATGCTCTCCCTAAAATCATGCATCACAAAAAATTGTCAGTTAAGTGAAATGCATAAATTAGTTATGCTCCCCCTCAAATGAATGTAAATCATCTAAAATATTCTCTTACTCCCCTTGAGATCGTGAGAAAACAATTAAAGTGCAGATATCTTTCAGACATAAAGATAAAGAAAATGATGAAAAATAACAATACGTAACTTTAGTAGGTAACAACCGATTACGTCTTAAGATTTAACATACCAAGCTTAGAGACAAGAAAATTAAATATTTTTTCATTTAAGGGTTTGGTAAATAAATCTGCCAGTTGATAATCTGTTTTTACAAAATAAAGTTCAATTGTTCTTTTTTCTACATTATCTTTAATAAAATGATACTGACATCAATGTGTTTGGTTTTCGTATGTTGGACAGGATAAGCAGATATCGCGATTGCACTCTTCGAGTCACAATTAATTAGAATTTTGTCAAACTTGAATCCATAGTCTCACAGTTGTGTTCGCATCCACAACACTTGAGAGCAGCAACTGGCAGCAGCTACGTACTCTGCTTCAGCAGTTGATGTGGAAATGCATAATTGTTTCTTTGATGCCCAACTAACGAGCTTGTCTCCAAGGAATTGAATGTGACCTGAAGTTCTCTTTCTGTCCAACATGCAACCCGCATGATCTGCATCTGAATAGGCAGTCAGTTGAAAACCAGTATCCTTAGGATACCACAGACCAATATCTGCAGTCCTTTTAAGATACCTAAAAATCCTTTTGACAACAGCCAAATGGGATTCTTTAGGAGCAACCTGATATCTAGAACATAAGCATGTTGAAAACATAATATCTGGTCTACTAGATGTAAGATACATTAACTATCCTATCATACCTCTATAGGTTCTAACATCAACACTTTTACCCGAAGGATCAGTGCTAATTTTAGTACCTGGTGCCATCCGGGTTCCAATAGGTTTACAATTTTCCATTTTGTACTTCCGAAGAATGTCCAAAATGTACTTAGATTGGTTAATAAAAATCCCCGTAGAAAACTGTTTAACTTGTAATCCGAGAAAGAAATTCATATCTCCCATCATACTTATTTGAAAACGTGACACCATGAGGTTAGAAAAGTTTTTGCAATATTTAGGATTAGTAGAGCCAAATATTATATCATCAACATATATTTGAATAAGGATGATATCGGCTTTTTCCTTTTTGATGAATAAAGTGGTATCAACCTTACCTTTAGAAAAACCGGACTTGACCAAGAATTTAGATAGAACATCATTCCATGCTCGAAGGGCTTGTTTTAAACCATACAGGGCTTTATCCAAGATGTAGACGTGATCTGGCTTCTCTGGATTGACGAACCCTTCTGGTTGGGACACGTACACTTCCTCTTTTAGAATGCCATTCAAAAAGGCTGTTTTCACATCCATCTGAAAGACTGTGAAATTCTTATGAGCTGCGTAGGCTAGAAACATGCGGATTTCCTCTATATGCGCTACTGGAGCATACGTCTCATCATAGTCTATGCCTTCCTCTTGCCAGTAACCTTTGGCAACAAGTCTAGCTTTGTTCCTTATGACAATACCATCTTCATCCTTCTTGTTTTTGAATACCCATTTAGTGCCAATCACGAATTTACCTTCCGGTTTTGGAACTAATCTCCAGACCTTCAGAGCTTCAAACTGATTTAATTCTTCTTGCATAGCAGATACCCAATCCAAATCAGCTAAAGCCTCTGATACTCGCGTGGGCTCAATCTTGCTGAGGAATGAGTCATGCATACATTGATTAAGAGTCGCTGACCTAGTTTGTACAGGGTTGTTGAGATCTTCAATTACTTGATGTAATGGGTGCTCTTTGGTCCAGCGATGCTCATGAGGTAGTGGAGTAGATGAAGTTTGAACATGATCATCATCTAAAAATCCACTATCACCAGCGATGCTCATGAGGTAGTGGAGTAGATGAAGTTTGAACATGATCATCATCTAAAAATCCACTATCAGACTCTTCAGATTGAATAATAGGAGGGAGGTTTGCAATTGAAGTTTCAGGTGCAGAAGCATCAGTTGGAACAACAGACTCTGCCTGTTGAGTAGACAATATATCACACCCAACTGAAACAGTTACTTGTGTATCTTCAACTGTAGGAATAGATGTTGGAATGTGAGTTTCTGACTGAACGGGGGATACAAGTTCAGTTAAAACTTCTGAAGTGACTGGATGATTGCAACTTGTGTCTTCAGACCTGTCAGTCACAACAGATTTAGATACATTACATCCTAGAAACTCATCATAAAAGAATTCAAATAACAAATCTAAATCAGATAAATGTGAAACTGAAGTAGAAGCGTTATCCGAATTTTTCTCTGTAGAAACAGGTTCTGGACTGATCTGTCCACAAGCTAATACTCCAGTGATAACGGGTTATGAACTGAGTTGTTCAGAAGCCATATCTTCATCGAATGTTACATTAACGCTCTCGACAGCTGTCTTTGACTTCTTCAGATAAACACGATATGCTGTCGATGTTGAAGAATAACCAATGAATATACCATCGTCCGCCTTAGCACTGAATTTATTCAGACTCTCCCTGTTAGTAAGCACAAAACATTTACACCCAAATATGTGAAAATACTTGATTGTTGGTGTTCTGTTGTTGATCAGCTCATATGGAGTCTTTTGAAAACGGCGGTGTATCATGGACCGATTTTGAGTATGACATGCAGTCGACACAGTTTCTGCCCATAAAAATAGAGGTAGATCGGATTGGCTAAGCATAGTACGAGGGGCCTCGACTAGCGTTCGATTTCGCCTTTCGACTACTCCATTTTGTTCAGGCATTCGAGCAGCAGAGTACTGATGTGATATCCCGACCAATTCGAGATATTCTTCAACTATCTTGTTTTTGAACTCTGTGCCGTTATCCGTTCGAAGAAACTTGACTTGTCGCTGCATTTTCACCTGGGTCGTCTTTAACAAAGTAATGAGAACTTCGGGCGTCTCATCTTTTGATCGAACAAATTTGACCCATATGTATCTTGAGTAATCATCCACAATAACCAACACGTATTTCTTTCCACCCAAACTCTGAGTTCTCATTGGACCACACAAATCCATATGTAACAATTCAAACAAAGAACTATTGCTTGGTTCAGGCTTCGGTTTATGCCGAGCTCTCTTCATCTTACCCTTCTCACATGCAGCACATAAGTGTTCTTTCTCGTATTTCAGCTCAGGAAGTCCTTTTACCAATTTCCCACTAACCAGCTTGTTGATATAACGAAAGTTTAGGTGTGATAACCGTCTGTGCCAGAGCCAACTTTGCTGCATTGAATCTTTTGTCATTAAGCAAACTTGATTGTCAATCTGAACTTTGGACAGGTTGATGGTATAGAGATTTGTCTTGCGATGTCCACCTAAGAGTTCTGTGTCGTCTTCAATACGAACTGAGAAACTCTTAGATTTGAAGTTGACCTCTAACCCTTTATCACATAATTGACCAATGCTATATAAGTTGTGCCCTAAGCCTTAGACATAACTTACCTTCTTAATCGTTATGTTGTCTTGAATGATGTCACCATATCCTAAGATTGGGGAAAGCTGATCGTTTCTAAATCTGACATTTCCACTGAATTTCTCTGTATAATTAGACAATAAAGCTTTTTGCCCAGTCATATGCTTGGAACATCCACTGTCCAAGTACCACATATGCCGGGTCTGCAAGAGAAATCATGAGACAATAGATTTAGGTACCCATTTAAAAACGGGCCCTAACCGATTAGCAGAAGATTTTGGTATCCACTTGAAAATGGACCCTTTGTTCTTTTGAAAACCTTTAAAAAAGTTTGATCTTGAAGAGTAAACATGATAAGATCCAAACCAATCAGAAGAATTATGAGAATAAGTAAAATCATTTCTCCGATAATGATAAGATGTAGTAGAAATAGGAGATAATTGAATCAATTGCTTTATTGAATACCGCTTGTAAGAAGTTACAAGGTTTTGTTTATTTGAAGCAAATTGATCAACTACATCAGTATCACTACTAACTGATCTATTACAAGAGTTATCAGAAACTGATTCATCTTTCTCATCATCCTTCCTTTTTGGTCGCCATTCAGTTCTAGCTTTCGACCTTTTCTTTCTTATATCTGAAACAAAAGATTTAGATTTATTAGGAAAAACTGATTTCTGAGACTGAGTTTTCTTTTGTGTACCAGTGTATTTCTGTTTCTGTAATCGTTGTTTCTTATGTTTCTTACCTTGAGCATAGTAATCAGCAGTTATAGAAACTGATTCACCAACCTTAGTTGATGATTCATCAATATTAACACCACTTGGTAACACTTTTTCATTTATAAGACAAGTTAGAATGATCAGAAAGTGTAGCATTGAAGTCAAACATATCAATTTCGTCTATGCACCCATCATCAGAATTAAGAAAATCATTTGCAGACTCAAATAAGTCATCAAAATTATTAGACGAAGTTTGAGATGCCTCAGAAACTTTAGAACACTTTGTAGATGTGGATTGAAAAACCGTGTTCTTTAAAACTGTATAAAATACACTTTGTTGAATATCAACCAAAAGTTTTTCATTAGATAAAACATTTTCAAGCTCAACAATTTTGCATTCAAGAATGAGTGGAGGAACATAAATTTTGCAACTGCAGGTTTTGCCTTCATCTCAGAAACAGAATAACTCTCAAAATAGTCATTTGAAAGAACTTTTGTTGTTTCTAAAAGATAACTATCATTTAACTTTGCATAGTTAAATGGTAGCTGCATTTTATTTACATTCTTTCTATTTTCAGTTTCTTTGACCTCAACTTCTTCCGGTAATTTGGTAACAAATTTGGGTTTTAAATGAGTATGTTTACCAGCACAAGCAAGAAAATCAAAATTATATAACGTTGTTTGTTTTCTGATGGCTTTCTTTAAGTAATGAGGGTTTTGAAAACCAAGTCCCCATTTTTCCTTAACATCAGCCTCTTCGTTAGGTGCATTAAGAAAAATGGTTTGATCTGTTTGGCCTCTTGCATATAATTTGGCTTCCAGACCATTTACCTTCTTGCAATTTATGAACAGTTAGTGCAAATTCTCTTTTCTCAAACTCATACTTAGAAATTTTAACTTCAAAATCAGAAATCTTCTTTTCAAAACAATCTACTTGAAGTTTAGAATCAGAAGCAGACTTGCGTAAAGAATCAATTAGATCTTTGTTCCCAATAACAGACTTATTAAAATCAAAGATCTTATTATTTCTTTTAGCAACTCTTTCTTTTTCTTTCTTCAGTTTTACTTGAAGATCATTAAGCTCAACAGATATCTTTTGGAGTTAAGTTAATTACCTCATCAGATATCTCATCATCGGACTCATCATACTTTACTTCTTTACCCATGAGACATAGATGAGTTGCTTCTTCCATATCCTCATCTTCACCTTCGAAATGATCCAACCAAAATTCGTCCTCAGCCATTAAAGTTATTCCTGCTTCTTGCTGTTTGGCTAATAACAGCTTGTTCTGACAATACTAAGAGTTGCGAACTTTTGGCTTTCTACAATCTTTTGCGAAATGTCCAATCTTGCCACAGTTGTAGCATTTGACTGGATCACTTGCATGCTTTTCGGCAACAGTGTAATCATTCACGAACTTCTTCCTTTCATCAGGTTTCTTCTCAGCATATCTGTTCTCTTCATATCTCCTTCCTTCCACCCTTTCTCGGTGCTCATGATTCTTAGAACTTGATGAAGAATATCGTTGAGAATTTGATCCCGGCTTCTTATAAATTTCTTTTGAAAGGCACGGGTCAACAAGGGCATGGATTGTTTCAAACTTTCTCCATCATCACCATCTGTTTCAGATTCTGACTCAGAACTCGTAAGCACTTTCTTTTTTTTCTTCTTCTCTACCTTTTTTTTCTTTTCTTTCTTCTTCTCTCCAACAACCAAAGCAATCGGATCAGGAACCTTTTCAGCCTTCTTCTTTTCAGCTCTTTTCTCCTCTGCCTCTTCCTCATTCTGACGTAAAGTCTCATAGACTTCGTGAAGAGGTATTTCACTCAAGTCTTTCATCTGCTTCATCCTACGTGTATGTTTCTTCCATTCAGGTCGTAGGATACTCAGGAATTTGACATTGTTTTCCAGCTACTTCTTTGTCACTTTGTTCTTCGTCAGTTCATTCAGAAGCAAAGTAAACCGTTCATATGCATCTTCCAAACTCTCATTTTCTTTGGCTTTGAATTCCTCGTAGCTATTGATGCAGTTAGCCACTTTCATCTGATTCCCTACCTTGGATCCCATCATCATCTTTTGCAATTGATCCCACATCTTTTTAGCATCATCCTTGTAGCTATCAATCTTGATGTAGACCTCATTGGGAATGCTTTGAAGTAGAAGAGATCTTACTTGCTTGTCTGCTTTGTACCGGCTTTTCTGTTCTTAAGAGTACTGTGAGACATCTACTTTAACTGGTTTTGTCTTTTGTTCTTTTTCCTCATCACCATGTCCATTCTCAGATGAATCATCAACAGCAGGTACGTGAACTATGATTGGTTTCATAAGACCATCTGTAATTGACTGCAGAATATTTTCCCCATTTGCATGTCTGTCTATGAAATCCAGGAAACTATCCTTCCACTGCTCATACTCTCCTTTAAACAGAACAGGAGGCTTGACATCAGTACCAATTGAAAGTGCATCTTTTGAAGTCATCTTGTTTAAACCTGTTTTGAAAAAATATTTGAAATAAGAAACTAGAATTGATCGTTAGTCCAAATGAAACAATAAAAAAATACAGAAAACTTGAAATATAAAATCAGAAATTTTGATCACAATTAAAACTATATCCCCCTTCGCAGACTTAGCACGGGGGTCGAGGGGCAGCGCCCTTAGAGAAAAAATTCTCACTTTTAAAAGACATATTACAATTTTGAAAAAATTGACTAAGTACATAAACTCGTAAGTCACTGTTAAAGCTTAAAAACTCGCAGGCGCTGAAACTTGCAAACCACTATTCAAAATGAAACTCGCAGATCAAAAAAACTCGCTGAAACTCCCAGATAGCAGCGTGCGCGTTTCCTGAACTCGCAAGTGCCTACCTGCGCGTTTTGAACAAACTCGCAGATCGAAAGAACTCGCAGATCACTATTCACGATGAAACGCGCTAATTGAGACGTGCGCGTTTCTAAAACTCGCTAGTCAATACTTGCGCGTTCCAACACTTAGAAACTTTTCTTGAAATTCCAAACTCGCATGATGAGTGAACTCGCAGATCACTGTTCCTTCTCAAACTCGCACCCTTCGATTAGCGCGTTTGAAGAACTCGCTAACCACTACGTGCGCGTTCTGGTCCTTAGAAAATTTTCCAACTTTTCCAAACTCGCAAACTTCGATGAGCGAGTTTCTAGAACTCGCAGATTGTTACTTGCGCGTTTGAGACCAAAATCTTCCCTTCGACATGCGCGTTCTAACAGATGAAACTTGCGCGTTTGATTGATGAACTTGCGCGTTCTGGAGATCTAGCGCGTTCTTCAGAATATCGACCAAATATCAACTTTTCTCACTGAAATCGATCCAAACCTTGTCCAATTATATTGAATTTTTGTATGGATGCTCGATTACAATAAAAGAACAAATTACAACTCAAGAATTTCACAAACAAACATTCAACCAAAAAAAATGATGAAACAGTGAATATCGACTCGTGAACAAAAACTCAACAAAAATTCACAAATTCGTGAGAATTACAGTGCAATTCAGAAATTAAAGTACATAGACTCGATCTATTACACTTTTCGAACAATTCCTAACCAAATTCTGCTCCAAAAACACATTAAAAATCAAAAACTTGATTCTCGGCTCAAGAACAGTGACGAACCAACACTTTCTTGGATTTCTTGATCAGATTTCACTTTGGATCTGCTCTAATACCAATTGTGTGTCCCTGAATCTAGTTTCTAACCAAGATTAATCAAAACACAAACAAGATTTATCAATCAATTACCTGTTTTGATTTCACTTCTCAATTCAATTACAAACTTTCTCTCTCTAGAACTCTCTTTTTCTCTCCCTACAAATCTCTCTCTCTATCTAATATAACACTGTTCCAGATTTCTTACAACTGAATGCCCTCACTACAAAATAGAAAAAGAAATCTATTTAATACCTACAACTAAAACAAGGAAACTAAACTACTAAAATACAAATGTTGACTTTGATTTTTATTACAAAGACTTTGACTTTCACTTGAGAGTTGACTTTCCTCAGCTTTGATTTTCTTGAACTTTGACCTTCAGTCTTCTTGATCTTGTATCCAACATATTTATGCTCTAACAGTTCGCTTCTCTAAGAAAGCATGCTCAGTAGTGAATGAGAAAGGAAAACTTGCTCTCAGTGGTTATCGCAGAGAAAATGTCTATGTAATAGATATGGACTCTACTACCACTGAAAACTTATATTTTCTATCTAAAGCCTCTTCTGATGTCAACTGGCTATGGCACAAAAGGCGCTCTCATCTAAACTTCAAAACCCTGAATTCTCTCTCTTCTAAGGAATTGATTTCTGGTCTTCCTCAGCACTCATATGCTAAATAATCTCTCTGCTCAGCATGTGAAAAAGGAAAACAAACAAAAGCTAGTTTCAAATCTAAACAAGTATCCTCAGTGACAAGTCCTCTTCAGCTCTTGCATATGGATCTGTTTGGCCTTGTCAATATCCAATCAATAGCTGGAAAGAAATATACACTTGTCATTGTGGATGAATTCTCTCGCTATACCTGGGTTATCTTTCTTCGCTGCAAGAGTGATACTCCAGAAGAAATAATATCTTTTGTTAAAAAGATGGAAGTGCTGAATAATCTTACTGTTTGCTCTATAAGAAGTGATCATGGAACTGAATTCAAAAACAATTCTCTGAACAATTTCTTTGAGAACAAGGGAATTTCTCATAATTTCTCCTCAGTAAGAACACCTCAGCAAAACGGAGTCGCTGAAAGAAGAAACAGAACGATCATTGAAGCTGCTAGATCAATGCTCAGCGATTCTCACCTCCCTACTCAATTTTGGGCTGAAGCTGTAAACACTGCTTGTTTTACTCAAAACAGATCGCTGATAGTAAAGCGATTTGGAAGGACAACTTATGAGCTTTTTCATGGAAGAAAGCCCTCTATCAGCTCTCTTCATATCTTTGGTTGTCAGTGCTTTATCTTAAACAACAAAGATCAGCTTGGAAAGTTCGACCCAAAAGCTGATGATGGAATATTTCTAGGATATTCCTCCAACTCCAAAGCCTACAGAGTTTTCAACAAGCGAAGACAATCTGTGGAAGAAACAATTCATGTCACTTTTGATGAAACTCGCACAACGAACTCCAAACCAATCGCTGACAATGAAGAGTTAAATGCTTGGATGTTTTCGCATTACAGAGAAACAAAACCTTTCTTTTCAAACCATCAGCACACAGATCCACCTACTGCTGATGACGATCCAAACATCATACATCCTAACGCTGAATTCAACTCATGGGTTTCAGCTGAACCTCTAAAAACACTGCTACCATTAGATCTACCTTAGTCTGAAAACCTCTCTGATAACAATAGTTTGTCCACTACTCAACAGTTAATTGTTGATGAACCTCAAACGTCCTCATCAGTAAACATCCCAATTGTTGATCCAACATCTAAGTTAAGCGATCATGCTCCTGCTCGGGGATGGACCAGAGATCACCCAATAGATCAAATTCTTGGTGATCCAGATGCAGGTATCCAAACACGACGAAGCTTAGGTAATATATGTCTCTTTGTTAACTTTCTCTTTTTATTAGAATAAAAAAAGACTGATGATGCCCTCAGAGATCCAAACTGGGTTAGCGCTATGCATGAATAGCTGACTGAGTTTACTCGTAACAAAGTTTGGAATCTCGTTCCTAGACCATCTGATAAAACTGTTATAGGCACCAAATGGGTGTTTAGAAACAAGTTAGATGAACATGCAACTGTAACCCGCAACAAAGCTCGACTTGTTGCTCAGGGATACAGACAAGAGGAAGGTATAGACTATGATGAAACCTTTGCCCCTGTGGCCAAGCTCGAAGCAATTCGACTATTCTTAGCTTATACAGTCTATAAAGACTTAATCGTTTATCAAATGGATGTAAAATCAGCGTTTCTAAATGGAAAGCTGAATGAAGAAGTCTATGTAGAACAACCACCAGGGTTCTATGACCCTAAGTATCCAAATTATGTTTATAAATTGGATAAGGCTCTCTATGGTCTAAAACAAGCCCCTCGTGCTTGGTATGACACTCTCTCATCTTTTCTTATCTCTGAAAAATTTGAACGTGGCAAAATTGATAATACACTGTTTTTCAGAAAGATAAAAGGTCATATTATTCTTGTACAAATATATGTCGATGACATCATATTTGGTTCTACTAACCCATCACTGTGTACTCGCTTCACTGAGAGAATGAAGAAAGAATACAAAATGAGTATGATGGGTGAGCTGACATATTTTCTTGGTCTTCAGATTAAACAATCTGACAAAGGTACTTTTATCAGCCAAGGTAAGTATGTTAAAGACATGCTGAAGAAGTTTGATCTTACACAAACTTCAGCAATGAAAACTCCCTTGGCACCTCCCCTGACACTTAAAAAAGATACATCTGAAAAACCTGTTAATGTCACTGCCTATATGGGAATGATAGGCTACCTGCTGTATCTTATAGCGAGCCGACCTGACATCATGTATTCTACTTGTTTATGTGCACGCTATTAATCTGAACCCAAGGAATCCCATCTGATCACTGTTAAGCGAATTTTCAGATATCTGAAAGGAACTCCTAACCTCGGTCTTTGGTATCCCAAAGACAAAGGGTTCGATCTAATTGGTTATTCTGATAGTGATTTTGCAGGTTGTAAACTTGACAGAAAGAGTACCACTAGTGGATGTCAACTCCTAGGAGGAAAACTGGTAAGCTGGACAAGCAAAAAGCAAAATTCAGTGTCCATTTCAACAGCTGAAGCTGAATACATAGCCGCTGGAAGCTGTTGCTCTCAGATCTTATGGATGAGAAATCAACTATTAGACTATGATCTTCAGCTATCAAAGATTCCAATCTATTGCGACAGCACTAGTGCTATCGCTATAGCAAATAATCCAGTGCTACATTCAAAGACGAAACACATAGAGATCATATATCATTTTATCAGAGATCATGTGATGAACGGTGATATTGAACTTCATTTCATCCCTACTAACTATCAGCTTGCTGATTTATTCACCAAACCTCTTGATGAGACAAGGTTCAACTTTCTCATTAGTGAGCTTGGAATGCTGAATCTCGAAGAATAATTCTTCAGCGTTCACGCATTGTGTCAGTAATCATAAGTTCCCCTTCTATCACTCTGATAAACGTTCTGACTCTCAGGTATGTTTCTCCATCCTTACAACTGAATCTTCATTCAGTTAAGATGTTTTCAAAATATAAACTTTAATCACTGAACTTTCTTCACATGATTAAAATCTCTTTAAAAAATAAATTTATCACTAATATTTCTAGTCAGTGATCCTTCTTAAACAAAAATTCATCCCTATCTTTACCATCAGGGATACTTTCAAAAAGAAAAATCTTTCGCTGACTTTTCTTCAACGATAATTTCAAAATGGGCAAATGAATAGTCTCTCTCTTCTATGACGTCATTTGAACCGACAATCCACGACATGCCTTTTTCTGACACGTTCCTCCGTTGCCCTTCCATCCAATCAACTTCGTGGGGCGTGTCCATGTCATGATGAACATTTGTTTTCCCGCCTCTCACACTCTCTCTCTTTCTCTCACACGTATAAAAAGAATGTTTTTCCATTCTTATCATTTTACGCTTTCGGGAAATACTTTCAAGGCAAGAAAACTCTCTCAAAAGAATTCTAGCATTCTCAAGCATTTGCATCATCTCCTTCAAGATCAACAGGTTATTCTTGATCTTCTTATTCTACTTCTAAATCTTTTTACATAATACTCCATTTATGGACTTTCATTATGGGTTTATAAGATTCTTTTTCATAAAATCATCTTTCTTTTTGATTTTATTCATTCACAACCATTTTCTTTTGATTATCTTCATTCAAAATCTTTGGTTTTTCTTCTTGTTCTTATATCTTATATTAAGAACACTTTTTAATCTTCAAATATGTTGATTTTTCTATGTTTATTTCCTAAAATAGAAACTGGGAAAACCTTCTTTATTTTTAGACTAAAACTTTTCTTCTATTCTTCTATGTATTCATATTCAGAATGTCTCAATCTGAACTTGTCGCCTCTAAGAACGTCAAGTTCGCCATCGCTGATTCTGAGCTTCCCAAACACAATCATCTTGCTCGCCTTGACTTTGATGGTGTCAAATACCCACATCTGGTGGAAGCCGGAAAATTTCTGAAGCAATCCTGCATTGCTTATGCTATCACTGTGGATCCCACACCTTCCAAAGCTATTCTCCAACAATTCTGGTTTACCGCTGAAGAGACCTCTATCACCAAGAAAAAGGGTGAAGTAGTTCCTGCTATCTCCTTCAGCACTGAACTTGGAACAGGGATGATGACATCCTTAGGGCTGAGGAAAGCTATACGATTTCCCGACAAACACAGGAATGGATTCGACCCCTTACCCACTGATGTTAAACTCATCCAATTCCTTGATGCTATGGAATACTCTTGGGAACCCAACCCAAGAACGACAATACCAAACAAGAAGTTGACTCTGGTGAAGAAGGAGCTCATGCCTTCTCAGCTTAACTACATCTTCTCTCACTTCATTTAGTGTATGAGTGGGAAGAGTGGGTCACTGGATCAGGCCAGCAAGATTCAGGTCCAAATGACTTACTCAGTTCAAAGATAGAGAAGACCGAGAGGGATCCTAAGATTCCCTATGTATGCTTCATCTGTGCGTACCTGAAGTTTCTATACCCTGCTAGTTACCCCACAAACGCTGATGCTTCTTTTCCCAAAGTGGGTCAGCGCTCCCTGGAGGTCAAGCCGCTCCCTAACGAGGTTAAGTATCTCTGAACTTCGCTCCCGACTCTCTCTCCTCAATTCTTCGTCTTCAACGGCCACGCAGGAGGTTCTTTCTTCTGCTATCCCTGCCGCTACCCCTTCTAAACGACCATCAACTGGCTCCCTTGGTCCTTCGAAGAAGGCCAAGGTGACCAAGGAGAAAGCTACCTCTAGCTCTATACCTAAGGATGTTTCTCAACAAACTTCCTTGGATGCATTCGTGGGTCTCTCCTCCACATCCTCAGCGATACCCACTTCAACCGTGCCAGCGATCTCGGTCGCTATCACAACAACAGTGACGCAACCTACAATCTCAATTCAGCAACAATCTGAGGTAACTACCCCTATCCTTACATCTTCTATCCCCATCTCTAGTCCTTCTATTTCTTTGATCTCTAACCCTTCATCTATTTCTACTCAACCACAGTTTGGACCCATAGGACCAGAACATCAATCTTTTGAGGAATCTTTACAATTCTACAAAGTGTTTGATAATTCAGGTATCCCTATAACCTTAAATACTTCTCCCAACTCACCATATAAGCCTGTTTCTCCAAAACTAACTTATATTTGAGGTCCTAGTTTGGCGACTGTTGACACCAATGTCAACAGTTTGAGTGCAAAGGTGGAGTCTCTGACTGCCTCTCTCAACAACACCACCAGCGCTGTTTATACCGCTGGTGAAGCACTGAAGACGCTGACAGATCAATGCGCCTCCAAAGCTGACATCTCTCAAATCGCTACTCTCCAAGAAGGGATTGTCAAAGTGAGGGAAGACTCACAACAACAGTTTGCAGCCTTGTCTACAAAGGTTGATTCCTGTGAAGTTCTTCTTCAGAAAATCCTGACTCACCTGAAGGCACCAACTCCGACTCCTACTCCCTCATTCACAGAGAACGATCGTACCTCACTGGACATTGCCGTGGAGTTCATTCATCAGGATACGTTAGATTTTCCTGTGATTGAAGGCCGTCTGGACAGTTTGGAGGCTGAAGTTCAGGTGTTGGCCGCTGCAAAAGCTTCATCTCCTTCAAAAGATCTCTCCCTCAATGATAATGACAAAGAGGGGGAGAAAGCAGCTGAAGAAAATACGGAGTTCGAAGTTGCTGCTGAGGTCCATCTGGAAACTCCCTCTCAGGTTGAGGGGGAGATAGCTGCTGAAAAAGCCCCTCCTACCATCGATGAGTTAATCGATGAAGAGGAAGAGGAGGATGATGAAGATAAAGCCCTTGATCTTGAAGATCAAGAGGAAGAACCTCATCACGATAATGATGATGATGATGAAGAAGATCAATCTCTATGGTGTTCTTCAGCCATCACTTCATCAGTGATAGCTTCGAAAGAAGTTATCAAAGCAGGGGGGAGCCATGGAACATCTTCAGGAACCCCTTCCCAAAGAAAAGGTGCTACTGCTGAGGGAAGCCTGAAAATAACTTCACTATCTGAGGAGAATCCTTCTCAGTTATGCCATTATCTCTATTCTCTAAAAATAATCTAACCTTTTTCATTTTCTGACCAGACAGTTCTCTCCCCTGCTTAAGGGAAAAAAGCTTCAAATAATCCCAGCTGCTGAAGCTGATGACCAGATAATCCCAATCTTTATAAGAGAGATTGAGGAAGAAGATGAAGAAGATAAGTCCCTGCAACACCCACGGAGGCCCTCTAGACCACTTCATTGGTCAGAGGAAGAGATGAAGAAAAGAACAGAGATGATATCTCATCTGGAGAGTCAAAGGCTGAAGATCCTCCCTCAATCAACAGATCTAGAGTTCCTGACTGAAGCTGAAATTGAAGAATCCGTCAGGGCTGAGAAGCTGATCGCTGCCTGTCAAAGAGATGCCACTCTGGCTCTCAAAATTCAGTCTTCTCAAGAAACTGAAGAAGAAACCAGTTGAATTCCAGGATGCTCTGTTGAAAGAAATTAAAGAGGAACGCTCAAAAGCTTTAGCGGTCAGCGATAGCTCAGTTGATTGGTGCAAACATAAACTCGACTATCGATCTGACCCAATGAAGATTGTTTCAGTCTCTATCTTTGGAAGAAAGAATAAGGACAAAGTTTCTGTCACTATGGAGATTACCAGAGAGGATGGAAGCTGCAAGGCAATGTTTGTTTCAAAGCTGGAAAGCCTCGGTTATATGGAATGGCTTGAATTCAAAGACGCACTGAAGAAATCAAAGTCAATCTACAGAGGCTATGTTGAAGGGATAAATAATTCTCTCATCAACAGAGTCACTGCAATATTAAAAGTGTCGTCTTCTCTTCCTTCTAATCCAAAACAGATCAGAAGAAAGCCTGTCTCCTCCTCCTCTGAAAATGTCGCAGTGATCAGGAATGAAACCTCCATCAAATTTTCAAGAGAAGCTCTGTTCGGTCCTCCTCCTGATCTTTCAGTTCTGGATCTATCTCTGCCTCCTGGTGGACCATATGTTGCGGGACAAGTACTTGAAGAACCTTTTGGAATCTTCTTCAGAGATGACGAGGAACAACTCAGATTTCACAGAATCTCTGAAATCCCTATCTATCCCCTCGGCCTTCTCAAGGATCTCATGTGCTTATGGTGTGATCTCTCTCCTACTGCTAAGCAAATCAAAGTGATAATTAGCAAAGAATCTTTAGAGCGAAAGCAAAAAGGAGAAGATATACCTGAGTATTTGATCAATCCTCCTAAATCCTCTTTAGATAGCTGATAGATTAGTTTTCTTCTTGTAATCTATTAGTTTAAACTTACAGTAGTTAGTACATCACTTGTACTTGTAATTTCCATACCTTGTAATTATTTTCCTGGATTAATGAAAATTTTAGTGAAGTACTTAACTCTATCAAGTACTGTAAAAGATCCCTCAAAATAGTAATTGGGACATGTATGTTATGAGTCCTGATTATTCTATCATTTTGAATTATAAAGTAATTTTCTTCAGTTACTTTGTCATTATCAAATAGGGGGAGATTATGGATCCAAACTCTCTCAGTGATTTGATAACGACCCTTTTCTGTACTTAGTGAAAATTACGTTTAATATGTATAAGTGTTTCACCATCAACGATCAGACTGAGTCTTTTCAGTTATCGCTGCTAGTCTTTCATATAAACATTTAATATGTATTAATGTTTCACTATCAGTGATCAAACTGAGTCTGTTCAGTTATCGCTGATAGTTCTGATGTAAAAAGTAACGTAATCCCTGAAGACAAGTCTCGCATCAACTGATGTTCACAGCTGAATCGAAGACGAAGCTGCTGAACAAAGAGAATTATACTAATGACCTGATGCGGATATCAGTGAAGCAAAGACAACTCTACTTATACGCGAAGGAACATAAGAAAAGCTTCAGTGATCGCTGAACTCTTGATATCTCTGAAGAAAGAGATATTCAGCGATTGAATGATCACAAAGCTTATACCTCAAGTTTCCATTTGTCTTACCTTGCACAACTCAGTATGATGTGTCAGACAGGACATGCCTCTGCCATAATTCGTACAACAACTCTGTCAACTACACTGTTCATGATCCGGCCGAAAGCATGTCTCCCAAAGTCAGACTTACAAAGCCAATCAGTAAATGCCACGTGTAAAGTGCCCTGCCATGCATTTAATGCATAGGGTATAAATAGGAAGTTCACCCCTCCATTTTAGTGTTTCTTAAGTTTGTTTAGATTGAGTCTGTCTTAATCTATTCCGCAACAAACTTGTAAATTGTGTTTTATTTATCAATAAACAATTTATTAAACATTAAATTTATGTGTTTGTATTCAACCCCCCCACTTCTACAAACTTGTTAAGCACCTCCGGGACCAACATATGCACACCACTAGTAGGACTTGTGAGTCAACAAAATACCAAAACAAGTGTTAGACCAATAGTCTAGTAATGTCGTAAAATTTATCAGTTTATAATTTAGACAATTGCATCATATTAATTGTTACCGAAACGCCCAAGGGTTGAACCAATGCCAACACTCACTTAGAAAAGATATTCCACACATGAATAAATATACACAAGAGATACCTCTTGAAATACGGGGGAGACCCATTTCCATCTAGGTGACAAGAACACGTGAATGGAGTCCCCCGAGATGTTATTGGATTACACATCATGTTCCATTTCTAGTTCCCATGACATTAAGACATCACAATCCTCAAACCGTTTATGTCTTTATTGCCTATTCCGTTGAGTTACACCTCAAGGACTTACGGACATTATTGTCTATCTAATCTAGACGAGTTACACCTCAAGGACTATAAAGTCCCCCATTGCCTACTCGCTAGTGACCACATATGGCCAACAATTATAACCAAGTGTATCATGCCATCTATATCCTCGTGCACAAGAAAATAGACATCAAATTCCACATTTTAATTTTAACCAAGTAGAGACAATATATCCCATGCATGATTCATTCCATCCGAAAGCATGATATCCACATATGACACTTGCTCACTCGTGACATTGCACATTTCATGACCATAATAAAATTACTTATTTTTTAATACTAAGAAAAGGCATAAATGAACTAGAGAGATATGTCTAACCATAACCATGATTATTTGAGTCATACCCTCTTTTGTGGGAGATGACTCCGCACTAGGGCATAATTTATTTTACTTCTCATTAAGCATATATGAACCATCATAATCATTAAATACTTCTAATAAAAACAAATAACCACATTTGTGCAAAATCCACCAAACCCTAACTTTTAAATCAACCTCCAAATGTACCTAAAATTCTCACATAAGCATATAAACACATTTTTGGTAAGGTAAAAGCTAGGAGACTCACCAAATGGGTTTGTGATGTAAAAACCCTAAAGTAGCAAAACCCTAGAAGTAGGGATGATGACTTGAGGTTTTCTAAAGATGATAACTATATCCTTAGAACCCTAGAATCCCATTGATGACCATAAATGTTAGAATGATGTGGTTGGGAGCTCATTAAATGAGGGAAGAGAGGGAGGATGAGTGGAATCTTACCTTGAAGTTGAGAGAAAAACGTATCTTGCAAAAGCTTCCAAAATACTAATTGAAGCTCTAAAAAATCGGGTTAAATGAGATATAACTCGCTGGCCGCCGGCGACCTTGCCATGCGAGAGTGCCATGGGCATTCTCGTCGGGCACTCTCAACCAAAATGTACCGCAAGCCCCTCTTAGCCTGAGACCTTGACACTCGAGAGTGATTCTGGCAATCTCGCCAGACACTCTCGCCCAATGTGTACCGAGGGCTATGATGACTCTGCGAGAAGGACACGCGACAGTGCCCAAGGGCACTGTCGCTGACGCCTCTTTTCAGTCTCGAAATCCAACATTTACTCGAACTACTTCGAACCACTTACCAACTATCTAACCATTCAAGGATTTGAACATAAAATCTTCCAAATTCGAAATTTAGCTTCTCCAAAAGTATACATGATTAGTGGAAAGTCTAAAATCGTGAAGAAATTATTTATCCAAAATTCGTGGTGTTACAATCCTCCCGTCCCTAGAAAATACTTCGTCCCAGAAATATCCAATTACTCAAACATATGCAGATCTCGCTTCTTCATGTCCTCTTTCGACTCCCACGTCACATTGGCTCCCCGGTGGTAATTCCATTGAACCTACACCATAATCACTTCTTTGTGTCGCAATCTCTTTTTCTTACTCTCTAAAATGGTTTCGAGTTCTTCCACGCATTGGTCATTATCCACTCAAATATCCGACAATGGAATGACACTCTCCTCTTCGGCTAAACATCTTCGCAAGTAACATACATGGAAGGTAGGGTGTATCCCGTTCATCTCAATTGGTAGGTCCAACCTATATGCTTGGAGCCCAATACACTCAACGATGGTGAAAGGTCCAAGGAAACGGGGACTAAGTTTCCCACATTTTCCGAACCTAATAATTTCCTTCCACGGTGATACTTTCAACATCACTCGTTCCCCTACTTGGAACTCGATCAGTTTTCTCTTCTTGTCTGCATAACTCTTTTGGCGGTCCTGTGCCGCTTTCAGCCGCTCTCTAATGCTCTTTACCTTGTCGACCATTTCTTGCACGATCTCCGGTCCGGCAAACTGCTTTTCTTTCGCCTCTAAACAATACACGTCGTCTTACACTTCCTTCCTTATAACTCCTCGAACGGCGCCATACCGATACTTAAGTGGTAACTGTTGTTGTAAGCGAATTCTACCAGTGGAGGATGTGAATCCCAAATTCACCCAAAGTTGATGACGCATGATATCAACATGTCTTCAAGAGTTTGAATAGTCCTCTCGCTCTAGCCGTCTGTCTAGGATGGTATGCGGTACTCAAATTGATCCTAGTACCCTAATCCTTTGTAGGCTATAAAAAAATGGGATGTGAAACGACTATCACGGTAAGACACAATAGCGAATGGGAACCCATGCATCGAGATTACCTCATCTATATAAAGTTTCGCCAATTTGTCCATCGGTAGAGTTTCTCCCATAGGTAAGAAATGTGCGCTCTTGGTCAATAATTCCACCTCTACCCAAATGGTGTCGTGACCCCTTAGGGTATTCGGTAGATTGGTTACAAAGTCCATAGTGATATGTTCCCACTTCCATTCCAGTATCTCTAGGGATTTCAAACCACCATAGGGTCTTTGGTGCTCCGCTTTTAGTTGTAGACAAGTTATGCACTGCTCCACACAACTTGCTACTTCCAATTTCATTATCGGCCACCAATAGTTTAGCTTCATGTCTCGATTCATTTTTATGTTCCCCGGATGAATTGAATACTTTGATTTATGTGCGTCTTCCAACAACAAGTCTCGACATCCCTCGATCTTTGGCACCCAAATCCTCCCTTCGAATTGTTTCAAGCCCCTTCCGTCTTCTGACAACTGGAGGTGTTGCTTCACCATCGCCTCTCCTTTGATATTTGCTTCGAGTAATGCCTCCGACTAAGACATTTTGATCCTATCAAGTAGGCTTGAGACAACTTCGATTCTTACAAAAGTATCTTGGACACCACTACTATACTCCTTTCGGTTTAAAGCGTCTGCCATGACATTGTCCTTACCGGGATGATATAGAAGTTCACAATCGTTGTCTTTGAGTTGCTCTAACCATATTCACTGATGCATATTCAACTCCTTCTGATCGAAAACATGCTTCAAGCTCTTGTGGTCAGTGTAGAGTGTGCATTTTGTACCATATAAGTAGTGTCGCCATAGCTTTAATGCGAACACCTCCGCCCCTAACTCGAGGTCGTGAGTTGGGTAATTCTTCTCGTGCTTCTTCAATTTCCTTGATGCATACGCTATCATTTTACCTCTCTACATTAGGACACAAATTAGTCCCATCTTGGACGCATCGCTATAAACGACGAAGTCTTCCATTCTATCGAGTATGTGTTCGGTCGTTGACCAGCATCTTCCTAAATCGAAACGTGACGCTGACTGCTACGCTATAAGGAAATAAAGTTGCGCCTTCTCCATCAGAAATTGCTTTTGGCGTAGTGATAAGCGTTTGATCCTAACATGTGGTATCAAAGCAGGTCACGGGTTTGAATCCCATGGAGTGCATTTAAATGCCAAAGGCATGTTGTGCAACCATTGACTTCTAGCGAAGATCTTGATAGTGCTGGAAGATGCTGGGGGGGGGATTGTTCGGTCATTGACCAACATCTTCCTAAATTGAAACGTGGCACTGACTGCTACGTTATAAGGAAATAAAGTTGCGCCTTCTCCATCAGCAATTGCTTTTGGCGTAGTGGTAAGAGCTTGATCCTAACAGTAGGGGTAAGATTGGGGATTCACAAAGTTTCTGTTGCAAAGTACGAAACGCTTTCTCTTTGGATTTGTTCCACGCAAACTTCACATTCTTCCGAGTAAACGCGGTCAACGACGAGGAGATCTTGGAGAAGTATTGGATAAATCTTCGATAGTACTCGGCAAGTCCCAAAAAGCTACGAATTTCGGTTGGGCTTTTTGGAGGCTCCCAGTTCATCATTGCCTCAATCTTCACTTGATCCATCTTTACTCCCTCCCGAGTCACCACAAAACCAAGGAATTGAACTTCCCCCAACCAAAATTCACACTTGGAGAATTTATCGTATAACTTTTCCTTCCATATCACTTCCAACACTTCCCTCAAGTGTTGCTCATGTTCCTCGTTGCCCTTGGAGTATACTAAGATGTCTTCGATGAACACGATGATCGACTGATCCAAGAATGACCGACATACGCGGTTCATCAAGTCGATAAATATTGTCGGCGTATTCGTCAAACCAAATGGCATAACTAAAAACTCGTAGTGCCCATAACGAGTCCTAAATGCCGTCTTCGAGATGTCTTCCTCCTTGACCTTCACTTGATGATATCTAGATCGAAGATCAATCTTGGAAAAACATTCGTCCCGTTGCAGCTGATCGAATAGATCGTCTATTCGGGGTAGCGTGTATTTATTCTTTATGGTCACTCTGTTCAACTCTCAGTAATTGATACACATACGCATCGACCCGTCTTTCTTCTTCACAAAGAGCACCGGAGTTCCCCATGGCGAAGACACCCTTTCTCTAGCAATTCTTGCAGTTGAGTCATCATCTCTTGCAGCTCTGTTGGCGTGAGGCGGTACGGTGCATGAGCTATCGGTGCCGCCCCAGGAATCAAGTTGATCCGAAATTCCACTTGTCGATCGGGTGGCAAACCTGGCAAGTCGTCAGGAAATACGTCCGGAAATTCGTTGACAATCTTCACGTCTTCTACCTTCTTCTTCTCCGCCTTGGCATCTACCACAAAGGCTAGGTATGAAGGGTATTTCTTCACCAAGTGCTTCCTTGCATTAAAAGATGAGATAATGACCACTTCGCCCTTTCGTTTTTCGCCAAAGACAAGAATGAAGTCTCTGTCCCGGAAGGGTATTTCTATGAGTTTCTTGGAAGACAAGATCTCTGCTTGATATTTCGCCAACCAGTCCATCCTGATCACCACGTCGAAATTCCAATGGTCATGGGAAGCAAATCCACTTTAAAAGGTTCGCCATTGATTTCTATACTATATTCCTTTAGAATGTCTCTTAGGACCACTCGTTCCCCATTTTCTACCTTTATAACTAAGGCATCATGAAGAGCACTAGTAAGCGCGACCAAAGACATGCAAAATATATTCGACACAAAGAAGAAATTTGTACAGGAATCAAATAATACTTTAGCGGGTATGTAGTTGAGTAAGAACATACCCGATACCACATCGGTGGTTTCCTTTGGTTCGTCTCTCGTCATTTGAAAGGTCCTCCCTTAAGCCTTAGAGATGACCTCCTTCTTCAGTTGAGTTCCTAAGCTACCTCTTTTTGCAATTCCCTACAGAATGGGACACTCCCTCCTTACGTGCCCTACCTCTTTGCACTCCTAACAAATTTTCCCTCTAGTGGGACAATCCGGATTGGTAAGAACCGGTTTACCACACTTGAAACATGAGACTGGATTGGGGTTGGGGTTGCAAAAGCCAAAGTGCTTGCTCTTGCACTTGAGGCACCACTTCGCCTCTCGTCGATTTTCAATACTTCTTCCTCCCAGCTGAAGCTTGGGCATCTTGAATGAACTTTGTGGGCTCTCCCACTTCCTCTTCTCTACCACTTTCATCTTCTCCTCTTTATCTCTTGCATATACCCTCTCCATAATCTTATCCTCTTCTATCGTCTCACGGAGGTTGGTGGCCTTGGATTTGCGGACCATCGACATCATATCAGTCGGAAAACCCTTCAGATAGGCCTTCATGTCTCACTAGGTTTAGTTTCCCTATAAACAGTCGGGTGTATTCTCGAACCGAAAAACTTCCATTCGTGATTGACCGAAACTCCTCCTCTATCAGATCCATCTCTTGATCGTTGTAGTATTCCTCCATAACCTTTTTCTTGAGCACTGTCCTCATCAACACAGATTCTTCTATGGTTGAGGTAAAAACGTTCCACCATGTCAAGGTCGAACCTCTGAGCATTTGTGAACCAAATTTTACTTTCCGGTTTTCCTTACAGTCGCAAGCACTAAAAGCATGCTCAATCTTCTTGAGCCAATTCATGCACGCCACAGGGTCGTCTGATCCGGTAAAGTCCGACGGTTTGTAACAAATGAAAGGCTTGTACGAACAACCTCTTCCTAGTTGTCTGGTCTCTAAGGTTACCAATCCTTCAATGTGGTTCTCATCCCCGGTACCTCCAGACCCCGTAAAGACCATATTCTTCTCTTTAGTCTCATGTCGGCGGTGGGTGACATCTCTGTCCTCCAATAGCTTCATAAAAAAACTTATTGCTTTACCATATGATCGTTGATGGCCCTCATCATGTCTATCATTTGCGCTTGCGGAGTTACCTCTGTCATAATTGGATCGGTGGTGGCAATATTTGTGATTGATATATTCTTCACTCTTCCACCAGTCAAAGGTGGAAGCTGAGAAGGCACCACCGTCACGGTTTCATTCGGCCGATCGGTCGTGGATTCAGTCACGGCTTGGCCCTCCAGCGATGATTGAAGATGACTTCGGGTGTTTACCATCTCAGGCTGTCACATGATCGAGAGATAGTAAGAGATAGGCTACACAAGATTGTACACAAGAAATGTACTAATACAATTCATCGATCATCATAATCATAGTAATTCAAGCATATGCTCATAAAAGTATATTCATAATAATAGTAGCTAAGTGCGATCATGAACATACTTTATATAGGGATTCTCTCTACCATTTTTACAATTCTCAACGGTGTAGTTTTCCGTCGACTCTAATACTGTCCCATCTTAAAAGTTCTACCCAATTCTCACAATTCATCACTTAATGGTCTCAGCTTAAGTCTAGGCATCGAATCTACATACCTATTTCAATTAAACTAGAGCTCTGATACCAACTTGTAACACCCTAAAAATAAGGCAAATTTAAAACTTCAAATTTTCGGCAATATGATGTCTAAAATATGAAGGTTTGCAAACCCTGTAATTATAGACAAATATAACCCAATAGAGTTGGGGTAGTTTGCATCAAATATAGTAACAAATGAATGAGACATAAGCATAACAACCTATTTAATCTAGAACAATAATTAAGGCTAGATTAATATGGGTGTCGCTATATCTCCAAAATGCTCTTCTCAAAATATATCCCAAAAGCCCGGTCCTTCGAAACTCCTAGGTGCACGACCCACGAATCAAGATGTCCTATGCACACCACTAGTAGGACATGTGAGTCAACAAAATACCAAAACAAGTGTTAGACCACTTGTCTAGTGATGTCGTAAGATTTATCAGTTTATAATTTAGACAATTGCATCATATTAATTGTAACAGAAAGGCCCAAGGGTTTAGCCAATGCCATCACTCACTGGGAAAAGATATTCCACACTTGAACAAATATATACTAGAGATATCGTTTGAAATACGGGGGAGACCCGTTTCCATCTGGGTGACAAGAACACGTGGATGGAGACACCCGAGATGTTATTGGATTACACCTCATGTCCCGGTTCAAGTTCCCATGCCATTAAGACATCACAATCCTCAAACCATTTATGCCTTTATTGCCTACTCCGTTGAGTTGCACCTCAAGGATTTATAGACATTATTACCTATCCAATCTTGACGAGTTACACCTTAAAGACTATAAAGTGCCTCATTGCCTACTCGCTAGTGACCACATATGGCCAACAATTATAACCAAGTATATCATGCCATCTAAATACTCGTGCACAAAGAAATAGTCATCAAATTCCACATTTTAATTTTAACCAAGAAGAGACAATATATCCCATGCATGATTCGTTCCATTCTAAAGCATGATATCAACATATGACACTTGCTAACTTGTGAAATTGCACATTTCATGACCATGATAAAATAACATGTTCTTAATACTAAGAAAAGGCATAAATGAATTAGAGAGATATGTCTAACCATAACCATGATTATTTGAGTCAAACCCTCTTTTGTGGGAGATGAATCCTCACTAGGGGATAATTCATTTTACTTCTCATTAAGCATATATGAACAATCAAAATCATTAATTACTTCTATTGAAAACAAATAACCACATTTGAGTAAAATCCACCAAACCCGAACTTTTAAATCAACCTCCAAATGTACCTACAATTCTCAAATAAGCAAATAAACACATTTATGGTAAGGTAAGGGCTAAGAGACTCACCAAATGGGTTTGTGATGTAAAAACCCTAAAGTAGAAAAACCCTATAAGTAGGGATGATGACTTGAGGTTTTCCAAAGATGGTAGCTATATCCTCAGAACCCTAGAATCCCAATGATGACCATAAATGTTACAATGATATGGTTGGGAGCTCAATAAATGAGGGAAGAGAAGGAGGAGTGGAATCTTACCTTAAGGTTGAGAGAAAAACGAATCTTGCAAAAGCTCCCAAAATACTAAATGAATCTCTCAAAAATCAGGTTAAATGAGAAATAAATCGCTGGTCGTTGGCGACCTTGCCACGCGAGAGTGCCATTGGCATTCTCGCTGGACACTCTCGACCGAAATGTACCGCAAGACCCCCTCTAGTACGCGACTTGAGAGGCGAGAGTTCCACTAGAAATATCGCCGGGCACTCTCTCCCAACTTGTACCGAGGGCTATGATGCCTCTGCGAGATGACACGCGACAGTGCCCAAGGGCACCATCGCCGACGCCCCTTTTAGGTCTTGAAATCCAACATTTACTCGGAACTACTTCGAAGCACTTACGAACTATTTAACCATTCAAGGATTTGAATATAAAAGCTTCCAAATTCACAATTTAGCTTCTCCAAAAGTATATATGATTAATGGTAAGGCTAAAAGCGTGAAGAGAGTGTTTATTCAAAATTCGGGGTGTTACATAACGGACAAACTCCATCAAAGTCATTCAATTTACGGTCCGTTGGGACTTTAAAGATGCATTTATGAGGACCAAAGTTATAAATACATGCTTGAAGAGTCATTTTGGGTACAAAACTTATTTGGCATATGCATCACTCAAGAACACTCAACTTAGTTTCTCTCCGACAAGAACTCTCTACGAAGTGCTATACTTCACGACCAACTCAGAAAACTTACGATTTGTTTATTTATTCACTTATCATATTGTCTTTTGTACTTTCGATCACTCCTTCTAAAGGACGACGTCCCTGTTTGACGTCCATAGTGCACTTGACGATCTTTGTTATCGCCCGTAGTTTTTACCCTTGACGGGGTTTTTTTCGCGTCACCAAAATCATTGTCTCTTATTTATTTATTTTCCCTGTCGTACGATTTGTCGATTGATCTCTTACTTTAGTTGTTAAAGCTCCACACTGACCTTAAGTCATCTTTAAGAAGATTTTTGGCATTAACAGTTTGGCACCCACCATGGGGCTCCAGCTAGAGTAAAATCCTCGACAAAGAGTGCGGCTTACTAACGATTTCAGTGTAGCTTTTTAGATTAACAGGATCATGGAAGCTCAAGGAACTCAATCCTATATCGTTGCTCAAATGTGCATGAAGCTTGACGCTGCTCGCAATCGCATCAATGCTTTGGATGAGCAAAATCGCAGATCAGCTGAAGAGCTCGCGACGATGAGGAACCAAAATATGGGAAACCAGTTTAGACCTCAGCATGGTCCAAGACCAACTTTTAACAAGCCCTTTGCAGGTGTTCAACCTCCATTGCCTCAATACCCCAGGCCAACGCAAGATACTGGAGTCGCCACTTTCACTATCCCGACGATTCTGACGTTACCACCACCGACGACATGCGCCAATTAATGGTGATACTGGAGAGGCGTCGCATCACAACCTATTTTTTCCAACTACATGTGTAATATCCCAAGATTCTGGTACCAGTCTCGCTCCCGACGAACAATGGCTTCAATCTGGATGACCCAATCACACGATGATTGAAATTGTTAGAAGAGCAAAATGAAAAAAATGTTATCGTTATTGGAAAAGCTTCCAGGAGCTACTGTACCTGTGGATGTTAAATCAAGGACTGGATTTCAAGCGTCGCCGTTCATCGACGAGATCGCCATGTTCGAAGTCCCAAGGAAGTACAACATCCCGACGTTCACCCCGAAGTACTCTGGAATAAGTGATCCAACGGAACATATCGCACAGCACAAACAATTAATGTGGACTGTGTCGATACCCCATCAGTATCAAGAGGTCTGCATGAGAAAAAGTTTCGATGCGACTCTCACGGGTGCTGCTCTTCAATGGTTGATCAACTTGCGACCCAAGTCTATCGACAGTTTTACGGAGTTGGTCAATCAGTTTTTCCAACAATTTTCTAGCAGTCGTAATATGGAAAAGCAAACTAGCGACTTCTACTATATCATTTAGAACACGGGCAAGTCAGTTTGTAACTATTTCAATGGCTTTAATTATGAGATGGTTAGTGTACGAAGTTGTGACATCAGAACTGCGATCGACACTAACAAGCAAGGTCTCAACGACAGTTCAGACCTATATATGGATCTGACAAAGTATCCACCAGAGAATTTCGAAGACGTTCGAGCTCGGACGTTGGCTTACATTCGAGTGGAAGATGATACAACTTTCCGACGCATGTATTCCAACGATAAGAAATCATTGAGTTTTATGAAGGCCGACTTCAAGACTAACTCGACCTCCAAGGTCAAGACATCCAACCAGATCTCAAACGTGAGATTTGACAAGAAGAAGAATTCCTCAACAAACAAGTTTCCTCAGAATCCCAAGATCTCATCCTATAGATTCAAGGGAACATCTAAAGAAGTGGTCAAAGCTTTGAAGAATGTTCAGAACAACGTTAAGTGGCCTCCAAAAAGCGAAAGAGACGATGATAAGAATGACAAATCGAAATGGTACGATTTCCATAGCGACCATGGTCATACGTCATATGACTGTATTGCATTAAAACGAGAATTGGCTTGGTTCTTTCCAAAACACGACCTTCAAGATCTGTTAGGCGCGAACGCACGACCAAACTTACTAGAACACACCAAGGTCGTCAATTGTGTGACTGGAGGTTCTGATATTTATGGACTTACTTACTTGGCATCTAAGTGACACGTTAGTCGAGGACTTGAAGACCTTCCTGTCCTACAATCGTCACGACCGAAGCATGAGTTGGAGTTGGAGGCTATGCCTATCACTTTCGACCAAGGATATCTCAGCGATCAATGGTAGAAACAAAAGAATCCTGATCAACGGAGGAAGTTCTGCCAATATCATTTTTCTTAACACGATCAAAACTATGGGGATTGATAAGTCAAAAATCATACGACGTACGACGGTCCTTGTGGGCTTTAATGGACACATGGCTAACACCATCGGAGAAATTACACTCCCGGTATTCGCCAAAGGAGTCAACAAACAAACAAAGTTTAACGTCATCGATTGTTTGTCAGCATACAATGTCATCCTAGGGCGACCATGGATTCACGACATGAAGATCGTCCCCTCGATGTATCATCATACGGTCAAATTACTTACACCTTGGGGCATCCAGGAGGTCAAAAATGAACAAAAAATCGCATGAGAATTCTACAAAATTAAGTTGAAGCTTAGAAAGTAGAATATCTAGCAATTACAGTACCGGTCCGACCCTGATACCATCGACGACTATGTATTTGAGAAAGTAGTCTTGGATCAGGACAAGCCTGACAGAGTGGTCTTCATCGGTACGTGTCTCGACCCTTCCTTAAAAGAATCACTAATTTATTTCTTGCAGAATAATACTGACTACTTCGCATGGACTCACGAAGACATGGTTGGCATTGATCCTGAGGTCATCTCACATCGACTCAACGTCCTCATGTTTAGTTTCCATCATTGAGTTTGGAACCCTGAACAGACTACCGATCAATAAGCCGGAGGAAAATGGAAAAACTAAAGTTGTATGGATTCACAAAGACTTTCTCGAGAGAAACGTAAGTTGTTGGGTTAAGTCCCGCAACGAGCACAACCCTCGTGTATAGCTGCCTAAAATAATCTTTTGGTTATTCACTGCGAATCCGAGTGTAAAGCTTAGATAATGAAGTCAAATGGTCTTTTTGTGGATAGATGGACTTGAACCCTCACGATTTTTTAAATCTATGGATTTTCGATCCGTCATTCAAACTGATCAAACAAAAATGACGCAAATTATTTCCTGAGTGAAACAAAGTTATCAATGAAGAAGTCGATAACTACTCAAGACTGGAAATATTCGGGAAGTAAAATACCCCGAATGGCTAGCCAACGTCGTGGTCATACAAAAGAAAAAGGGGAAATGGAGAGTATGCATCTACTTCACTGATCTCAACAAGGCCTGTCCTAAAGACCCATTCCCATTACCCCATATTGATGCTATAGTCGACGCGACCGCTGGCTACAAACTCCTCATGTTCATGGATACATATTCAGGCTATAATTAGATCTTGATGCATCGTAAGGACAAAGAAAATATGGCATTCATGATGGACAAGGGTATTTACTGCTACAAAGTAATGCCTTTAGGTATTAAGAATGCAGGATCGACGTACCAACGATTGGTCAACAAGATGTTCAAAGAACGTCTTGGTGACACAATGGAAGTCTTCGTTTAGAAGGAGTACTCGAGAGTATACCGTGTTACAATATAAGTAAAAGTAAAGCAAATCGTAAGATCGTCTTGTTCATCTTGTTCGTTTAGAAGGAGCAATCGAGAGTATAACGTGTTACAATATAAGTAAAAGTAAAGTAAATCGTATGATCGTATTGTTCGTCGTTAGGTGGAACACTTCGTCGAGAATTTTCTTGAAGAGAAGAGAACTTGAATGCCTTATGTGTTCTTGAATATTGTTTGTCCCTCTTGGGTTCTTTGCGGATTGTATATATAGCTTGGGTCGCCATAAATGAGCTTTAGATGCTACTATGGTATTTACATTGAATGGCCTTGATGGTGGTTTTCTGTTATGACCGTTCTCCACAAATGCTTCATGACCTGAAATAAAGAGACATAGAAGAAACGTTCGTTGATAGTTAATGAGTTATGATCGTTATATATCTTGCGAAAGTCGTAATATACTTGTCGACTGGAGATTTTGGTCGTAAGCCGTAAGAAACTTACGACCATCAATGTAAGTGGCGACCATAGTCCCCGGTGTATGCGGTCGTGAGGACCTTATCACGCAAGTATTTATCTTTGGAAACACATGGTTTGTTTATCAATGAAGCACAAAAATAAAATGAAAACATTTAAAATCACACTTCCAAATTATAAAATCTGTTTAAGAATTGGGAAGTGGTTTGAACATTTAAGAAAAATATGTTTTCTATACCTGAAAGTTGTCCTTCTTCCAGATATATTTGAGATTAAGATAAAAAATTTACCTTGCCACTCAATCTTAAATCTCAGAAAGTCAAGCTGTCGTCATTTAGATATAATCATGTCAGCTACTCTCATCCTGCAAGTCTCAAAGTCTAATCAAAATTTATTCACAAAATTTATTCGAAAATAAACGACGTAAAGCAATAAAACTTTTAAGATACGAGTTCTGATTAGAAATAATAAGAAATCATAGTCTTACTCCATGTTACTTATAAGCTCCCCCTAAAATCATGCATTGCAAAAATTTTGTCAGTTAAGAAAAATGCAGAAATTAGTTTTACTCCCCCTCAAATGAATATAGATCATCTAACAATCTTCTCATACTCCCCCTGAGATCATGAGCAAACCATTAAAGTGCAGGTATCTTTCAGACATTAAGATAAAGAAAAAATGAAAAATAACAATTTGTAACTTTAGTAGGTAATAACCGATTACGTCTTAAGATTTAACATACCAAGCTTAGAGATAAGAAAATTAAATCTCTTTTCATCTAAGGGTTTGGTAAATAAATATGCAAGTTGATAATCTGTTTTTACAAAATAAAGTTCAATTGTTCCTTTTTCTACATTATCTTTGATAAAGTGATACCTTACATCAATGTGTTTGGTTTTGGTGTGTTGGACAGGATTAGCAGATATGGCAATTGCGCTCTTCGAGTCACAGTATATCGGAATTTTGTCATATTTGAATCCAAAGTCTCGTAGCTGTGTTCGCATCCACAAGACTTGAGAGCAGCAACTGGCAGCAGCTACATATTATGCTTCTGCAGTCGATGTGGAAACGCATAACTGTTTCTTTGAAGCCCAGCTAACGAGCTTGTCTCCAAGAAATTGTACGTGACCAGAAGTACTCTTTCTGTCCAACATGCAACCTGCATGATCTGCATCTGAATATGCAGTCAGTTGAAACCTAGTATCTTTAGGATACCACAAACCAAGGTCTGCAGTCCCCTTCAGATATCTAAAGATCCGTTTGACAACGGCCAAATGGGATTCTTTGGGATCAGCTTGATATCTAGAACATAGACATGTTGAAAACATAATATCTGGTCTACTCGAAGTAAGATACATCAACGATCCTATCATACCTCTATAGGTTCTAACATCAACACTTTTTCCCAAAGGATCAGTGTGGATCTTAGTTCCTGGTGCCATCAGGGTGCCAATAGATTTGTGATTTTCCATTTTGTACTTCCGAAGAATGTCCAAAATGTACTTAGACTGATTGATAAAAATCCCCGTAGAAAGTTGTTTAACTTGTAATCCGAGAAAGAAATTCATCTCTCCCATCATACTCATTTGAAAACGTGACACCATGAGGTTAGAAAAGTTTTTGCAATATTTTGGATTAGTAGAACCAAATATTATATCATCAACATAAATCTGAATAAGAATAATATCAGCTTTTTCCTTCTTTATGAATAAAGTGGTATCGATCTTACCTTTAGAGAAACCAGACTTGACCAAGAATTTGGATAAGACGTCATACCAGGCTTGAGGGGCTTGCTTTAATCCATAAAGGGCTTTGTCCAACATGTAGACATGATCTGGCTTATCTGGATTAACGAACCCTTCTAGTTGAGACACATACACTTCTTCTTTAAGAATGCCGTTCAGAAAGGCTGTTTTCACATCCATCTGAAAGACTGTGAAGTTCTTATGAGCGACGTAGGCGAGAAACATTCTGATTGCCTCTATGCGCGCTACTGGAGCATATGTCTCGTCATAATCAATATCTTCCTCTTGCCGGTAGCCTTTGGCAACAAGTCTAGCTTTGTTTCTGATGACAACACCATCTTCATCCTTTTTATTCTTGAATACCCACTTAGTGCCGATCACGGTTTTACCTTCCGGTTTAGGAACTAATCTCCAAACCTTTAGGGCTTCAAACTGATTAAGCTCTTCTTGCATTGCCGATACCCAGTCCAAATCAGCAAGAGCCTCAGATACTCTTGTTGGCTCAATTTTGCTGAGGAATGAGTCATGCATACACTGATTAAGAGTCGCTGACCTTGTCTGAACAGGCTTGTCAAAATCTCCAATTACTTGATGTAATGGATGATCCTTGGTCCAGCGATGCTCATGTGGGAGTGGAATAGATACTGATTGAGTATGATCATCATCTTGAAATCCACTTGCAGAATCATCAGTTTGAATTACAGGAGGGGGGTTTTCAGTTGAAATATCATTTGCAGAAGTATCAGTTGGGACAACAGATTCAAGCTGTTGATTAGACAATGTAGTACACTCAACTGAAACAGTTACTTCTGGTTCAGCATTTGTTTGAACATCTTCAACTGTAGGAGTAACAATAGGAATATGAGTTTCTGTCTGAACTGGGGATGCTTGTTCAGTAATAACTTCTGAAGTGACTGGATGATGACAACTTGTATCTTCAGACCTGTCAGTCACAGCAGATTTAGGTATATTAGATCCTAGAAACTCATCATAAAATAATTCAAATAACAAATCTAAATCAGTTAAATGTGAAGTAAATGTAGAAGCGTTATCCGAATTTGTCGCTGTAGACACAGGTTCTGGACTGATCTTCCCAGAAGCTAATACACCAGTGATAACGGGTTCTGAACTGAGATGATCAGAAGCCATATCTTCATCAAATGTAATATTGACGCTCTCCACAACTGTCTTTGACTTCTTTATAAAAACACGATATGCAGCAGAAGTTGAAGAATAACCGATAAAGATGCCTTCGTCCGCTTTAGCACTGAATTTATTCAGACTCTCTCTGTCGTTAAACACAAAACATTTACACCTAAATATGTGAAAATATTTGATAGTAGGTGTTCTGTTGTTGATCAGCTCATATGGAGTCTTCTGAAAACGGCGGTGTATCATGGAACGATTTTGCCTATGGCATGCAGTCGACACAGCTTCCGCCCACAAGAATAGAGGTAGATCCGATTGACTAAGCATAGTTCGAGCGGCCTCGACTAGCGTTCGATTACGTCTTTCTACTACTCCATTTTGTTGAGGGGTTCTAGCAGCAGAATACTGATGTGAAATCCCAACTGATTCGAGATATTCATCAACATTCTTATTCTTGAATTTTGTGCCATTGTCAGTTCGGAGGAACTTGACTTGTCGCTGCAGTTTCACCTGGGTTGTCTTTAAAAATGAAATGAGAACTTCCGGTGTCTCATCTTTAGATCGAAGAAATTTGACCCACATGTATCTTGAATAATCGTCCACAATGACCAACACGTATTTCTTTCCTCCCAAACTCTGAGTTCTCATCGGACCACACAAATCCATATGTAACAATTCTAACGGAGAACTAGTGCTTGGTTCAGGCTTCGGTTTATGAGCGGGTCTCTTCATCTTACCCTTCTCACAAGCTGCGCATAAATGTTCTTTCTCGTATTTCAGCTCAGGAAGTCCCTTTACTAATTTCCCACGAACCAGCTTGTTGATGTAACGAAAGTTCAAGTGAGATAACCGTCTATGCCAGAGCCAACTTTGCTGCAATGAAGCTTTTGTCATCAAGCATACTTGGTTGTCAATCTGAACTTTGGACAAATTGATGGTGTAGAGGTTTGTCTTTCTATGTCCACCCAAGAGTTCTGTTCCGTCTTCAGTACGAACTGAGCAACTCTTAGACTTGAAGTTGACCTCTAACCCTTTATCGCAGAATTGACCTATGCTGAATAAGTTGTGCCCCAAGACTTCGTCATAACTCACTTTACTGATCGTTATGTTGTCTTGTATGATATCACCATATCCTAAAATAGGTGAAAGCTGATCGTTTCCAAATCTGACATTTCCACTGAATTTCTTTGAATAGTTAGACAATAAAGCTTTTTGCCCAGTCATATGCTTGGAACATCCACTGTCCAAGTACCACATATGCCGGGTCTGCAAGAGAAATCAGGCAATAATAGTTTTAGGTACCCATTTAAAAACGGGACCTAACAGTTTAGTACAAGATTTTGGTATCCATTTGAAAATGGATCCTCTGTTCATTTGAAAACCTTTTAAATCATTTGATCTAGAAGAATATACATGATAAGATCCATACCAATCAGAAGAATCATGAGAATAAGCAAAGTCAGTTTTCCGATAACTATAATGAAATTTAGTAGTAATAGAAGATAATTGAATCAACTGCTTTATTGAATAACGCTTGTAAGAAGTTACAAGGTTTTGTTTATGAGAAGCACATTGATCAACTACATCAGAATCACTACTAACAGATTTAATACCAGAATTATCAGTAACTGATTCAGCTATCTCAACATCCTTCTGTTTTGGTCTCCATTTGGATTGAGCTTTCTGCTTTTTCTTCCTTACATCTGAAACATAAGATGTAGATTTATTAGGAAAAATAGATTTCTGTGACTGAGGTTTCTTTTGCGTACCAGTGTATTTCTGTTTCTGTAATCGCTGCTTCTTATGTTTCTTACCATTAGCATAGTTATCAGCAGTTACAGAAACTTTGTCATTACTAACACCACTTGGTAACACTTTGTCATTTTCAAGACAAGTAGAATGATCAGGAAGTTTAGAATGAATGTCAAACATATCAGATTCTTCCATGCTCCCATCATCAGAAATAGAAGAATCATTTGCAGACTCAAATAAGTCATCAGAATTATCAGAGAAAATTTGAGGTTCCTTTGAAACTGTAGAACACTTTGTTGATTTTTCTTAAAAAACAGTGTTCTTTATAATTGTAGAGAACACATTTTGTTCTATATCAACCAAAAGTTTTTCATCAGATAAAACATTTTCAAGTTCAACTATTTTTCTTTCAAGAATAGATGTAGGAACATAAACCTTTGCAATCGCAGGTTTTGCCTTCATCTCAGATGCGGAATAACTAACAAAATAGTCTTTTGAAAGAACTTTCGGTGTTTCTGAAAGATAACTATCATTTAACTTGACATAGTTAAATGATAGTTGCATTTTCTTTTTATTCTTTCTGTTTTCAGTTTCTTTGGCCTCATCTTCATCTGACAATTTGGTAACAAATTTGGGTTTCAAATGAGTATGTTTACCAGCACAGGCAAGAAAATCATAGTTATAAAGTGCCGGCTGTTTTCTGATAGCTTTCTTAAGATAATGGGGGTTGTTAAAACCAAGTCCCCATCTTTGTTTAATATCAGCTTCTTCATCAGGAGCATTAAAAAAATGGTTTGATCTGTTTGACCTCTTTTATAAAGTTTAACTTCCAGACCATTTACCTTCTTGTTCAAATTCTTGTTTTCAACCTGCATTTTATAAACAGTTAGTGCAGATTCATTCTTTTCAAACTCATATTTATTTATTTTTCCTTCAAACTCAAAAATCTTCTTTTCAAAATCATCTACTTTAGATTTATAATCAAAATCAAATTTTCGTAAAGAATCAATCAGATCTTTGTTTGAAATAACAGAAGTATTAAGTTCAAAGATCTTCTTGTTCTTTTTAGCAACCTTTTCCTTTTCATTTTTCAGATTATTTTGTAAATTTTGAAGCTCAACCACCATGGTTTCCAACTTGGTAATGAAATCTTTTGGAGTTAAGTTTAATACCTCATTCACTTCTTCATCATCTGACTCGTCATTCTTATCCTCTTTGCCCATAAGACAGATATGAGCATTTTCTTCTTTTTCTTCACCTTCATCCTCAGAATGATCCAACCAAAATTCATCCTCGGCCATCAAAGCTACACCAACTTCTTGTTGTCTTGCCAAAAGCAACTTGTTTTGATAATACTGAGAGTTGCGAACTTTCGGCTTCCGACAATCTTTGGCATAATGACCCATCTTCCCGCAATTATAACATTTGATTGAATCAGTTGAAGGCTTTTCAGCAGCAGTGTAGTCATTCCCAAACATCTTCTTCTCATCTGGTTTCTTCTCAACATACCGATTCTCTTCAAATCTCTTTCCTTCTACCCTCTCTCGGTGCTCGTGGTTCTTTGAACTTGATGATGAATAGCGTTGAGAATTTGATCCCGGCTTCTTATAAAATTTCTTCTGAAAGGCACGGGTCAGCAATATCATAGCTTGTTTCAGACTTTCTCCATCATCACTATCTGAAACAGAATCAGACTCTGAACTGGTAAGAACTATCTTCTTTTTCTTTTCTTTCTTCTCTTTCTTTTCTTTCAACTTCTCTCCAGCTACTAAGGCAATAGGATCAGAAGCTTGTACTGCTTTCTTCTTTTCAGCTCTTTTCTCTTCAACCTCTTCTTCATTCTGCTTTAAGGTTTCAAATACCTCATGTAGTGGAATTTCATTTAAACCCTTCATCTGTTTCATTCTTCTTGTATGCTTCTTCCACTCTGGACGTAAGATACTCAAGAATTTGACATTGTTTTCTAGTTGCTTCTTCTTAACTTTGTTCTTTGTTAACTCGTTCAGAAGCAACACAAACCTCTCATAAGTATCTTTCAGACTCTCATTCTCCTTGGCTTTGAACTCCTCATAGCTATTTATGCAGTTTGCCATTTTCATCTGGTTTCCGACCTTTGATCCCATCATCATCTTTTGTAATTGATCCCACATCTTCTTTGCATTTGCTTTATAACTGTCAATCTTGATGTAGATCTCGTTTGGGATGCTTTGAAGAAGTAAAGATCTTGCTTGTTTATCTGCTTTGTATCGGCTTTTCTGCTCTTCAGAATATTGAGAAATATCCACTGTCACTATTTTCATCTTTTGCTCTCGTTCTTCAGTTCCATCTTCACTATCAAAAGATTCAACATCAGGTATCTGAACTGTAATTGGAGCCATTGGACCTTCAGTGATAGACAGTAAAATATTCTCTCCATTTGAATGTCGATCCACGAAATCCAAGAATTTGTCTTTCCATTGCTCAAATTCGCCTTTGAATAAAACTGGAGGCTTAACATCTGTTCTGATTGAGAGTGCATCTTTGAAAGTCATCTTGTTTAAACTGTTTGAAAAATATAACAAATAAGAAACTAGAATTGATCGTTAGTCCAAAATATGAAATCACAAGAAAAATCTTGAAATCTGGAAAAATCAGAAAATTCGAAAAATTTGACTAAGTATCAGAACTCGCAAGTCACTATTGAACTCGCAAACCCTAAAACTCGCAGACTGAAGAACTCGCAGACTAAGACTTGCGCGTTCTATACATTCTCAACCAAACGCGCAGGCAATCTCGCAAGCAAACTCGCAGAAATTTGTGCGTTTTGAGAAACTCGTAAGCAAACACGCAGATAAAACTCGTAGATGAAACACGCAGATCGACGAAACTCGCAAGCGCCTGAACTCGCTAACCACTGTTCATCCTAGAACTCGCTAACTGTGATGTGCGCGTTTCCCAAACTCGCAGATCGAAGCTTGCGCGTTTGAACAAAACTCGCTAGCCACTCTTGCGCGTTTCAACACTTAGAATAATTTCTTGAATCTTCAAACTCGCAGGCCGATGAACTCGCTGATCACTGTTTCTCCTCAAACTCGCAAGCCTAAGAACTCGCAAGTCACTATTCCACCCAAAACTCGCTGACTTTGATTAGCGCGTTTGGTGAACTCGTAGATCACTACGTGCGCATTTCGTCAAACTCGCAGACTTCAACTAGCGCGTTTTTAAAACTCGCTAGTCGTTACTTGCGTGTTTTTACCAAAATTGATTCCTTCAGCTTGCACATTCTAACTTATGAACTAGCGCGTTTCACGAAGAACTTGCGCGTTTGAGAGATCTAGCGCGTTCTTCCTTCTGTCGACCCAAAAACGAACTTTTTCGCCTGCAATCGATCTTATCTTGATCCAAATGCTTTGAAACTATGGAATGATGCTCGATTACAACTCTAGAACGAATTACAATCAAAGAAATTTACCAACAATCACTTACAATACAAAAAGATCAATGAAACAGTGACTTACGACTCAAGAACAAAAACTCAACAAAAATTACAAAATTCATGTGATTTACAGTGCAATACTGAAATTAACATAGAAAGAATCAATCTATTACACTATTCTAACATTTCTTGACCAAAAACTGCTCCAAAAACACTCTTAAACTCAGAATCTCAAATTTTCTGCACATGAACAGTGACGAACTCGTTTCTTGATTTTCTTGAATCGATTTCACCTTTTGATATGCTCTGATACCAATTGTGTGTTCCAGATTCTAGTTCCTAATCAATACAAACAAACAAAACAAGATTTAACTATTGAATTACCTGTTTTGATTACTTCTTTCAAAACCCAATTACAAACAAGAACTTTCTCTCTCTCTCTCTCTCTACGTATTCCAACTTCCAACTTCTAACTAAAAACAAAATAGAAAAACTATTTATACCTACAACTAATTACAAGAAAACAACAAATACAAAATATTGACTTTTATTAAGAGACTTTGACTTTTAATGAGATTTGACTTTTGCAGCTTTGACTTTCTCAACTTTGACCTTCAGTATGCTTGATCTTGTATCCAACATATTTATGCTCTAACAGATAGTGATCACGCACAAAAAAGAAATAGAGATAAATCTAAACAATAAGAATGGTTCACAGAAAGTTCGTCTTCATTATCTTGCCAAAACACCAAGAACCGTTGGGAACTGAAGAATTTATCAAGTATGGTTAATGCTGCTGGTTCAAAGTTACTACTGCTAGAAGACTTCAAGGTTAATACTGCTGAGTATTACTACCGCTAGTAATTAATACTGCTAGTCAAAGTTAGTGCTGCTTGAACAAAGTTAGTACTGCTTAGCTAGTTAGTACTGCTAGTAGTTAGTGCTGCTTAGTAGTTAATGCTGCTAGAAGAGATTAATGCTGCTGAAGATTAATACTGCTTATATGATGAAGATTCTCATGAAAGGATAACAGCTGGATAATCTGAAGATATACATGGAAGCTTAGAGATATACATGGAAGATATACTGAAGATATTTTTATTTCTTGTAATTATCTTTTGATTAGTATATGTATAGAATATATAGAATAGAGAGATAACTTTTGAGAATTAATCATTCATTCTAAGTTCTAGAGAGAAAATTAACCTCAAGGCATAGATCCTAATTCTAGAGAAGTAGAATTCGTCTTGAAAGAGTCTGTTCTTCAAGATTGAGGTTGAGTGTGTAATCTTGTGATTTCAATTATTCAATACAAGTTTACAGTTTGTTCTTCATATTTACTGTTTTGGTTTACTGTTTCATTGAATATCAAAGTGTTATTCCGCAAACTTCTTTGATATTGTTTCTGAGAATTAATTCTTGTTGAGAATTCGATCCTGACAAGTGGTATCAGAGCCACACTCTCTCAGAAACATCTATTCATCATGGAAAATCTTACAGAATCAAGTAGTACTTTGGTCTCTAAGGTTCCAATGCTCAAACCCAGTGAGTTTGACATGTGGAAGATCAGAATCAGACAATATATTATTCTCACTGACTACTCAATGTGGGATATCATTCAGAATGGTCCTTCTGAAGCTGGAAGGATAGGACCAGATGGGAAAAGACCTCCACCAAAGACAGATGGTGAGAGGAAGATCAGACAGACAGAGATGAAGGCCTTGAGCACTTTGCTCTTGGCCATCCCCAATGAATATCAGCATCAATTTTGCAACTGCACTGATGCTCAGATTCTCTGGAATGCTCTAGAGAAAAGATTTGCTGGAACTAAGAGCATCAAAAGAAATCAAAGAGATGTTCTAAAGCAACAGTATGAGAACTTCACTTCCTCAAAGAATGAGTCTATGACTCAAACTTTTGATAGGTTCAACAAACTCATTGGTGAACTGGCCACTGTAGGAGTGAAGATGGAACAAGATGATGTCAACATAAAGTTCCTCAGATCTCTTGGGGATGAATGGACTATGTACACTGTCTTATATAGACAGAGTGACAATCTGGAAGAGAAAGAACTTGATGATCTATACAATGATCTAAGAGTGTTTGAAACTGAGGTAGAGATCAAGAAGAAGCCCACTGGTTATGTCCACAATGCTGCACTTCTTTCAGCATCCACTGATACTACTGCCAACCCTGAAGCAGTTAGTACTGCCAGTGGAGTAAGTTCAGAAAAAGGCACTGAAACTATCTTTGAAGCCTTTTTGTCCAGTCATAGCAACAATTCATTGATTAATGATGATCTGGATCAACTTCACCCTGTTGACCTGGAGGATATGGATATTAAATGGCAGATGGCCATGTTATCCATGAGGGTGAAGAAGTTCATTAAAAGAACAGGAAGGAATAACTTCTCTCAAAGAAGAGAAGATGGAACTGGTTTTGACAAGACGAGGGTGGAATGTTATAAGTGTCACATGAAAGAACACTTTGCTAGAGAATGCAGGAGTGCTGTTCCAAACAACAACCACCAACAAGCTCAGAATGGAGGCTACAATCAGAACAAGAATCCTGCTCAAGCCCTTGTTTCTCAGCAAGGAATGGGATTTGACTGGAGTGATCAAGCTGAGGAAGCCATTCAGAATCAAGCTCTTATGGCTGAAGTGTCTGATCTCCCCTCTGAGGTAATTTCTAATCTTTGAACTAAATCTTGCATTGACACTGTCAAAAGATACAGGGATCACAATCAAAGTATGTGTGATGACCTCAAAAGATTAGAAAAGGACAGAAGAGACTATGTGTTGATAGTAGAGAGATTTGAAGAGCAAAACAAAGGCTTTCAAGCTAATGAACTTCAACACTCTTATGACACAAACTATTGGAAGTGGGAAAAGAATGAGTTAGAGACCAAACTGTCTAAGTCCTTAGAATAGAGTGATAGGATGAAAGAGGAACTGTCTAAAGTTAAACTTGACATAGAAAAGTTTTCATATGCTTCAAAAGCAATGGATTCTCTTCTAAAGGCTCAGATTCATGATAAGATGAAGTCTGGTATTGGATACAACAATACACCTTCTCCTTACAACAACAATTATATCTCTCCTACTTCAGACTTGTTAGAAACCAAGGAGAAAAAGGACTTATCTGAGAAAGCCTTTAAGATAGATCCTTTGGATGAAGTAGTAATTAAGGATTTAACTGAGAAAGAAGCCAGTGAGCATAGGGATAATGATGTGAGTAAAGAGATCCCATTAGAAAACAACATTATCACCAATGAGGGATGTGGGAAAATCTGGGTCAAGTCCAAGGAAATAGAGAAGACCAAAGGAAAGGATAACAAGGTCCATTACAAACAAACCATGGTTGTGAATCCTGGATCTTGTAAACAATGTGATTGCAGTAAAGCCAAGAGCCTAAATTCTGGTTTAAAAAGAGGAAATCAAAGAAACTGGAATAATCAATGGGCTCAGAAGCAAGGAGTTGATCTGAGTAAAATCAATAGACCAAAACCTTGTTTCATATGTGGCAAGTTAAATCATTTGGCTAAATATTGCTTCTTTAACCCTATTAATCAACAGATGACCTTTCAAAGATTTGTGCAAAAACCTGTTGGTTATAGGAAGGCTGGAAAGAATCATGTGATAAAGAAACATGATGAAAGTAAAGGCCCTATGAAGAAAAAGATTTTAAAAGAAAGTATTAAAATGTGGGTGCCTAGAAGCACTAAAACTGTTAGTACTGCTGACAGGGTTAGTGCTGCTGGAAGTATTACTGCTGCTACCTGTGTTAGTATTGCTGAAAATATTAATGCTGTTAATACAGTTAGTACCTCTTCAAAGGGTAATACTGCCAACACAGTTACTGCTGCTAACACAGTTACTACTGCTAACAAGGTTAGTACTGCTAAGCATGCAAGTGCTGCTAAGGCAGTTAGTACTTCTAAAACCAGTACTGCTTCTAGCAAAAATGTTTCCAAGCCAATTATTGTGACAAAGTACTCCAAGAATGAGGAGTTAAAGTTCAAAAATCTTGTCAAGAAAGAATGCAAAGATTTTGATGAGAAAGGGGTACCCAAGACCACTTTGGCTTAGGTTCCTAATTCATACTAAATGATCTATTATATGTGCAGGGCAACCAACAGCTCAAGGGAAAGAGCATATGGCATGTTGATAGTGGTTGCTCTAGGCACATGACAGGCAACATGTCATGCCTTCAGGATTTCAAGCATATCAATGGAGGACATGTTGCATTTGGAGATAATCTTACTGGTGGAAAAATAAGTGGAAAAGGTAATGTCACCAAAGGTAAGATGACATTTGAGGATGTCTACTATGTTGATCAATTGAAGTACAACCTGTTAAGTGTATCACAGGTTTGTGACAAACAACATAGTATATTATTTACAAATACTGAGTGTATGATCCTTGCTCCAGGGTTCAAGGTAGTTGATGAAAGCATGATACTACTTAGAACTCCAAGAAAGGACAATGTTTACTGTCTAGATATGGACAATGTGGATAGTGATTCATCTCTAAATTGTCTTGTTTCAAAAGCTTCTGTAGATGAATCCTCTCTTTGGCACAGAAGGATGTGTCACATGAATTTTAAGACTATGAACAAACTTGTTAAAAACAACCTTGTAAGAGGTTTACCATCTAAAGTCTTTTCATGTGATGATCATTGTGTTGCTTGCCTTAAAGGCAAACAGCATAAAACTTCTCATAAGACCAAAGAGATAAACTCAATTTCTTCTTGTCTCCAGTTATTACATATGGATCTGTTTGGTCCTACAAATGTTATGAGTATAGGCAAGAAATCTTACTGCTTGATTATTGTTGATGATTACTCTAGATTTACCTGGGTATATTTTCTAAGGACTAAGGATGAGACAAGTGGACTGATCAAATCCTTTATCCTAAGAATTGAAAACCAAACTAATCAAAAAGTAAAAGTCATTAGATCAGATAATGGGACTGAATTCAAAAATCTTGATCTAAACACCTTTTGTGAAGAAAAAGGCATTGAGAGACAATATAGTGCTCCTAGGACTCCTCAACAGAATGGTATGGCTGAAAGGAGAAATAGGACACTAATAGAGGCTGCTAGATCTCTGTTGGCTGATTCAAAACTGCCAATTAGCTTCTGGGCTGAAGCAGTTAATACTGCCTGCTATGTCCAAAACAGAGTTCTAGTAGTTAAGCCAAAGAACAAGACACCATATAAGCTTTTAAATAAAAGAAAACCTTTCATTGGATTCTTCAAACCTTTTGGGTGTCCCTGTACAATTCTCAATACCAAATCTCACTTAGATAAGTTTGATAGCAAAGCAGATGATGGATTTCTTGTTGGGTATTCATCTCAGAGTAAGGCCTACAGAGTTTTTAACTCATCTTCTAGAATAATTGAAGAAAGTGACAATGTCAAATGCAATGAGAACACACCAAATCCTATTGGGTCTGGTCCTCAGTGGCTATTTGACATTGATTCACTAACTAACTCTTTTGGTTTCAGTAGTGATTTTGCAGGTTCAGGATGTGGAGGATCAGGGACTACACAAGTTCAAGAAAGTATATCTAAATCTGTGATCTTTCCCATACCCACAGTGAATTCTTTTGAAGAATGTGAAAAAGAACCATCTACTGGACCAAGTCAGAGTGAAGAAGAAACTAGAGATGAGGAGACTCAAGAAAATAAAGAATCAGAAGTAGCAGCTGAAAACACTTCAGTTGAGTTTCATGACTCTAATCTAGAAGCTGGACTTAATGAAGAACCTAGTCATAACACCAGAGTTCAAAAGAATCACCCTCCACAGCTGGTAATAGGAGATATATCTTCTCCTATGATGACTAGACGTCAAAGCATGCTTCAAGAAATGCAAGATCAACAGCATACAATGCTTTCTTGTTTTCTATCTCAGCTTGAGCCTAAAAAGGCACATGATGCTATGAAAGAATCTAGCTAGATAGAAGCAATCCAAGAAGAACTGTTACAGTTCAAGCTACAAGATGTATGGGATCTAGTAGACCTTCCTAAAGGTCACAGAGCAATTGGCACAAAGTGGATTTTCAGAAACAAGAGAGATGAAAGAGGAATTGTCATAAGGAACAAAGCAAGGCTGGTGGCTCAAGGGTATACTCAAGAAGAGGGTATAGATTATGAAGAAGTCTTTGCACCTGTGGCTAGGATAGAAGCAATCAGATTATTCCTAGCCTATGCTTCTTACATGAACTTCAAAGTCTATCAAATGGATGTAAAAAGTGCTTTTCTCTATGGCTCAATTGAAGAAGAGGTATATGTCTGTCAACCACCAGGGTTTGAAAACCCAAGCTATCCAGACAGGGTATACAAATTGAAGAAAGCTCTTTATGGACTGCATCAAGCTCCAAGAGCATGGTATGACATTCTGTCATCCTATCTCTTGGAAAATGGCTTTGAAAGGGGAGTCATTGATAAGACTCTATTTATCAAGAGAAAGAAGAAGGATATCTTGTTGGTCTAAATCTATGTTGATGACATTATCTTTGGATCTACAAGAGACAACATGTGCAAGGAGTTTGAGGAACTAATGCATCAAAGGTTCAAAATGAGTTCCATGGGGGAACTTACTTTCTTCCTTGGACTCCAAGTTCAACAGAAGTCAGATGGCATCTTCATCTGTCAATCCAAATATGTGCAAGACATTCTAACCAAGTTTGGTTTCTCAGATTCAAAACCTTCCAGCACACCTATGGAGACACACAAGCAGATAACAGCAGATCTTGAGGGGGAGGATATGGATGTGCATCAGTATAGATCCATGATTGGCTCTCTCATGTATCTCACAGCATCAAGGCCAGATATAATGTTTCCAGTCTGTGTATGTGCAAGATTCCAAGTTAGGCCAAAGCAATCTCACTTTCAAGCTGTTAAGAGGATATTCAGATATCTCAAAGGGAAACCCAGATTGGGACTTTGGTATCCTCAAGACTCACCCTTTGACCTAATAGCATACTCAGACAATGATTTAGGTGGGGCAAACTTGGACAGAAAATCTACTTCTGGAGGATGTCAGTTTCTGGGTGCTAGACTAGTTTCATGGCAGTGCAAGAAACAAACCACAGTGTCCACATCTACAACAGAGGCAGAGTACATAGCAGCTGCAAGTTGCTGTTCTCAAGTCTTATGGATTCAGAATCAAATGCTGGACTATGGGGTAACCTTTCTACACACTCCCATTTTTATTGATAATAGCAGTGCTATCAGCATTGTAAATAATCCTGTCAAGCACTCCAAGACAAAACACATTGAGATCAGGTATCACTTCATAAGAGACTGTAATGAAAAGAAACTTGTTCAAGTTGTAAAAGTTCATACTGACAACCAGTTTGTTGATCTATTCACCAAAGCTTTTGATGTGGGTAGATTCACTTTCTTGGTAACAAGTGTGGGAATGATCAACTCTGAATAAGCATCCTCTCAAAAAGTGGTTAAATATCTGAATATTATAGATTCTTGGTGTTACTAATCTTCCTTTGCAGGGCATACATAGCAGTACTCAATTCAGCCTAAGCTTCAAAGAGTAAGTATGGTTAATACTGCTAGTCAGTTAATACTGCTCGTAGTTAATACTGCTAGTTAGTTAATACTGCTAGTGGTTAATACTGCTCGCAGTTAATACTGCTAGTTAGTTAATACTGCTAGTGGTTAATGTTGCTAGTTAGTTAATACTGCTAGTTAGTTAATACTGCTCGCAGTTAATACTGCTAGTTAGTTAATACTGCTAGTGGTTAATACTGCTAGTTAGTTAATACTGCTAGTGGTTAATGCTGCTAGTTAGTTAATATTGCTAGTAGTTAATATTGCTCGCAGTTAATACTGCTCACAGTTAATACTGCTCACAGTTAATACTGCTAGTTAGTTAATATTGCTCGCAGTTAATACTGCTAGTTCGTTAATTCTGCTAGTAGTTAATACTGCTCGCGGTTAATACTGCTTGTCCGTTAATACTGCTCTAGGTTAGTACTGCTTATGTCCCGAATACTATAAATACCCTTTGCCCGCCTAAAAGTTCATAACGACTCTTTGCATACTGTTCACTTGTGCTCTTAACCCTTTCTCTCTCAAGTTCGAAGTTTTCAGGCAAGTTGTTCACTAAGATCAATGGCATCCATGGCATTCATCGATGAACACAATGAGATCGCGATGCTACAAAAGCCAAAGCAAGCTGCAGGATTTCATCAGATTGTGGATTTCCTCAAGTCAAGCCATATTGCTCATGCTCTTACTGTATCACCTACAATCTATATCGAGCATCAAAGGCAGTTCTGGGCTAATGCCACAATTGTTGCTGAGAATGGTGTGCAAATGATCAAGACAAGGATCTGTGAAAAACCACTAACAGTTACTGAAGAGGTTATTCGCATCAGTCTACGTCTAGACGATGCCTCTGGTATAACTTCTATCTCAAATGATGAATTGTTCTCTTCTCTTACAAGAATGGGGTATGGAGGCCCATTGGGTGTATTCAAATTCTCTAAAGCCAAATTTTCACCCCAATGGCGTTTCTTTGTCCATACTCTTATGCACTGTATCTCCAAAAAGACTACTGGATGGAGTGAGTTCAGCAACACCATTGCTTATGCTTTGGTGTGCTTGGCCACTGCCAGAAAGTATAACTTTTCTAAAATGATTTTCAGTGATATTGTCTCAAACATGGGAAACAAAAAGAGCTTCTTTATGTACCCCAGGTTTGTTCAAGAAGTTATTACTCATGACTTGACGGATATACCTCAACCTGTTGGGGTATATGTACCTAAACCCCCCAAAGGCAAGGTTTTCTCAAATATGAGAAGATCTGCTGGGGACTCGGAAGGAGTTGACACCCCATTGTTCTCTACAATGATGGTGGTGTCCCAAACCAATGAAGGTATGGCAACAGGGTCAAGGCCCCCATTAGACCATCCTACTGCTAGCCAATCCCAACCTTCCCACTCTAAATCTATTCCCCAGTCCTTTCTTGAAAAATCAACCTCTCCTATCACCCAAACATACAAGAGGAAACAGGTAAAGAAGGCTCCTTCCCTTCTTGTACCATCATCCCCCAAGCCTTTAAGCCCTCTAAGGGAGAATTCTCCTTTAGGGAATATCCATAGGGAAACCAAAGGGGTGTCTCCCAACCCCAAGGAGGTGCTCTCTGAGGAGGAGGAAGAGCATATGGGTGATGAGGCTGCCACTACTCCTGCTAGCACAAAGGAGGAAAGTGATAACATCAATAAGACCTCCCCCATGGCAACTTTGAATGAGCAATCATTCAAAGGACCCTGGTGCCAAGAAACCACGGGGGTGGATAGTGCTTCTGCTAGGCAGAAGACTTCCACTACTAAAAGATCCAATGATCCTTCAAAGGAGGGTAACACTTCTAGAGAAGGTGAGGACATATATAACTACCAGGAATTGATGGATACAATGGGAAACATCAACCAAGATGTCATCAAACAAGGCAAAGAGATAGAAGAAATGAAGCTGGTAATTTTGTCACAACAAGTACAGATTGCTAAGCTGAAGAAGATGGTGACCAGGCTAGTGCAGAGGAAGAAGAGGAAGCAGTTTGTCTTAAAGAAGAGATCAAATGTTCAAGATCCTTTCAACAAGGGGGAGAAGCCAGAGGGAGAAAAAGAGAAAGAAAGCTCAACTGTAAAGGAAGTTGAAGTTGAGGGGGAGATAGAACATGGAACAACAGCAGAAACTGTTAATGCTGCTAAAATACAAGAAGCAGCAGAAATAGAAGCAGAAGAAACAGGGCTTTCTATAGAGGAAATGGAGATAGCTGAAACTTTGGTTAAAGCCAAGAATGATACTCCTAAGGCTACTCAAAAGGCCAAGAGAGTAGTCATTAATGAAGAAGGGATCTCAAAGAAGCATAAAGAGAAGGAAGTCTTGAAGGATATAAAAGGAAAAGGAAAAGAAAAGATGGTTGAAGAAGCTGAACTGCCTACAAAGAAGAAGTCTCAGATTGAACTGGATGAGGCAATAGCAAAACAACTTCAAGACCAAATAGAAAAGGAGGAAAGGTTGCAAACAGAAACAGACAGAGAACTTGCAAAAATCATGGCCAGAAAGTTGAATGCAGAATATCAGAAAAGCTTAAAAGAAGCAGCTCAGACCAAGAAACTTCAAGTTAAAAAGATGCCAGTGATGAAGCAGAAAAGACAACCCTCCAAAACCTTTTTGGCCAATCAGGAAAGAAGAAAGATGATAAACTTCCTGAAAGGTGCAATTGGAGTCAAGGGGGAGATGTTCACCAACATGGCATACAGTCAAGTTGAGGAGCTCTACAGGAAGGAAATGGCAAAACTCCAAGGGGATTCCTCTCAAAGGGAAGAAGCAGAAAGAAGGATGAAAGAGAGACATGATCTCAACATCCAACAACTATTCCCTGAGGAGACCACACCCTCAAAAGAAGAAGCAGAAGAGAAGAAGGAAGAACCTGAAAGTGTGGATATAGAAGCCAAGTCTGGAAAGAGAGTGAAGTCAATTGCTTCAAAAAGGCATTTGAAAAAGCCAAGGGTGGAAGAAACTGAAAAGAAAACAGAACCTTCAGTCATATCTCAAACAGAATCGGTACAACTTCCAGAACAGTCTAGTAAGCCAACAGATGAGAGTATGGATCCTTACATGACAATAGTGGAACCTTTGAAAGTTGTTCCAATATCTATGCAAGCTCCAGAGATCATCTTCTGGGATATTCTAAGAGACAGTGGAAAGAATTTCTTCAGAATCAAGAGAGCTAATGGTTCATTTGAAGCTTATTCAACATGGGGGAAAGTTATCAGAAGTTGTTCAAGAGCTGATATGGAAGAATTATACAAAGTGGGGATGAAACTTTATGAACCTGTGTTGAAAGGTACTGAAGAGAATCTTCTCAAAGTGACATTGGAATACTTATGCATGATGTTTGATCCAGAAAGAGTGCACTATAGGATTAAAGATCATAAGCATGAGTTCATCTTCAAGAAGATTGATAAATGGATACTGTTTGAAAACTGTGGAGTATACATGATTACTATTGACAATTGTTATCATGAATACTACCTGGTGGACAAAATCTATGAGCATAGCAAGAAGAAGCTAGAAGGGATGCTTAAAGCTACACTGGTATGTACAAAGGATTCAGAGATGGCAAAGATTGTGGTGAGAAGAACTGTAAATCAAAGTTTGGGCCTAGATCTAAATTTGGGAAATTGAACCTGCGGTGTTGAAAGCATCTTGAAGATTAATTCTGAAGAACTTGACTTCTGTTCCTAAAAGTCAAGTTAGGGGGAGATTGTTGGGAACTGAAGAATTTATCAAGTATGGTTAATGCTGCTGGTTCAAAGTTACTACTGCTAGAAGACTTCAAGGTTAATACTGTTGAGTATTACTACTGCTAGTAATTAATACTGCTAGTCAAAGTTAGTGCTGCTTGAACAAAGTTAGTACTGCTTAGCTAGTTAGTACTGCTAGTAGTTAGTGCTGCTTAGTAGTTAATGCTGCTAGAAGAGATTAATGCTGTTGAAGATTAATACTGCTTATATGATGAAGATTCGCATGAAAGGATAACAGCTGGATAATCTGAAGATATACATAGAAGCTTAGAGATATACATGGAAGATATACTGAAGATATTTTTATTTCTTGTAATTATCTTTTGATTAGTATATGTATAGAATATATAGAATAGAGAGATAACTTTTGAGCATTAATCATTCATTCTAAGTTCTAGAGAGAAAATTAACCTCAAGGCATAGATCCTAATTCTAGAGAAGTAGAATTCGTCTTGAAAGAGTCTGTTCTTCAAGATTGAGGTTGAGTGTGTAATCTTGTGATTTCAATTATTCAATACAAGTTTACAGTTTGTTCTTCATATTTACTGTTTTGGTTTACTGTTTCATTGAATATCAAAGTGTTATTCCAAAAACTTCTTTGATATTGTTTCTGAGAATTAATTCTTGTTGAGAACTCGATCCTGTCAAGAACACACAGTAGTGTGTGTACAATATTTGCTCTCTACAAATTTCTCTTTTTCTAGAAAAACGTGGGTGAATTATGTGCACTCGTTGTGAAATTAGGAAGTGCACCCTATATATACAAGAAATGGAGCACACAATCGTACAAGACAATGGTTGACATTCCATAAATGGAATGCCACATGGAAAGTAAAAACAACGTGTGTGTGTACTATTGATCTTGAGAACCTTCGTACAACAGGGAAGCACGTCATCTACATACGACATTGTCTCTTTAAGAAATTCACAAGTCTCCCATCTTCCAGATCTAGCCACCATAGAGGCTCTGTGAAGGAACATAGAGGCTCTATGGTCTGAGGTTCATCTTCAGGTTAAGTTCTCTCGAGGCTGATGGTCGACAGAGCTTCTGAGCTTTGCACTTCTGTGGAAACTTGGTGTATGGCAGATGTCTTCTGAGGTTCCTATACTTAGCCTATTTTTCAATACTTCTATTTACAATAATTGGAGCTAACAATCTCCCCGTAACTATTGAAAAATAAAAGATGTGAAAGTTGAAATATGGCTAAGTTAGAAACAAAATAGGTGAAAGGAACTCATCCTCTGAAGACATAATATTCATTCATATAAAAGAATGCGAGAAGGCATTTACAGAGCATAAGCATTACATAGCTAAATATGAGTGAAGACGAAAGATTTACATTACATCAGAGGCTATATCTTAGCGTATGGGAAATCGTTTATCTTCTTACCATAACCTCCATCCTTCATCAGTTCTCTGTAGAAGTAAGCACACATGTCTCGAAATCTAATGGACACCTCTATATCTGCGAGAATTTGATCTACGACCTTAGGATTTACAAGTTGTGTGCCTCTGGGGCTTCTGATTTCATGTTGAAAGGACAACATAGACTGAGTGGAGTAGTTCTGGCTTTCGTGACCCATGAAGATCTTCTTTTCTCCTTGAGAGTTTAGGTACACGTAGCCAAATTTTGGATGGGTGATGTTGGAGTTTTCTAAGATGTTGGCAGAAGTAGGACAGTCGTCATCAGGGTGTCAGATCTATCTTCTTTACTCCCAAGTCCAGAGCGACCTGAAAGTCGACTAGGTTGTAGTAGAGCAGCTTCTCCTGCATGACGTTTCTAATTGTTAGATCTGCTCTATTTTCTTGCCTCCATCCAAATCTGTCATCTGTCCACTTGTAGAGCTCAAGGAGGTCGAATGGGCGAAGGTTCCTTGGGTATGCATATGTGAACTTCATCTTCTTCCTATATTACCTCTAGATAAAGTATTGATTGTACCAAAAAATTTTGCACTTGGTGTGCAGTTACTTGACTCCCAGAACTTCTGTGATGTTTGCTATGGCGAACACCTTCTTTTTCTTTATAGAACCTTCTGGTATCCTTTCAAATAATTTCTTCACTAAGAGTGTGCTCTGGTAATGGATCATTGATTCCTCGGCTATAGAGGTATTTGTAGACAACCTCTTCTATGTCCTTCTTTGTAGGGGAGGGTGGAATTGGCTTCCTCATTGCTTCCATGCCTTGGATGATCTTTGTTACTCGATCCTTAGAGGGTTTCACCAGAGGATCTAGGATTGGAAGTTTTGATAGAGGCTCTAGGTCGAAAGCCCAGTCTTCTTCCTCGGGTTTGGGTGTCGCAAAGGAGTCAAAGGCACTCTTCATAGGCTTTTCAGTGTTTGGAAGAGGCTTAGACTTTGGCTTCGATGCCTCTGTATCTATGGCTTTCCTTTTATCTTTGGCGGAAGGTTCGTTCATGGGGACCTCTACAGTTTTGGGCTTCTGAACTTCTGAAGCTTTTGGTACTTGGATGTTTTGGACTTTAGAGGGAGAGGGGGACGCAGAGGTGGTGTGCTTCTTCTTCCGAGGATTAGCCTCTGAGCTCACTGGTACTTGTTTTAGGAGTTTTACGGATAATGGTATTCTAGGTAATGCTGCTGGCAGAATCTCCCCATCATGATGGCCAGAAGGACCAGACCCATCTGTCCCTTAGTCGTCGTGCTTCCTCTTCTTCTCATTTTCTTCTATCTAGCAAGAAGAGGGTGCACTCCTTCTCTTTCTTCTATGCATTCTTGCAGTATGCTCGAAGATGGAAACTACGTCATGGGCGACCATGGTGGCTTTGTTTACCTTGTAATCGGCAATGAACTTCATCAGAGCAATGTTCTTTTTCAAATCTTTTGTCACGTTGTTTGCTTTGCTTGCTTTGCTTGTGAAGTCATCACCAATTTTATTGACCTGGTTCATTAAGGTCTCGCACATTCGGTGGAACTCAACTTTGGTTGCAAGAGTAGAAGGGAAGTTGACTTCTACTGTTTGTTACTGTTAAAATGCGCATGGCAGAGGGACCATGTTAGAGCATATTTGTTGAATATAAGATCATGATTACTGAAGTTGAAAGTCAACCAAGTCAAATGCTTAAAAGTCAACTCTCAAGCAAAGTCAAAGTCAAAGTTGTAATAAAATCAAAGTCAAAGTCTTGTTTTTGTAATAGTGTTTACAACATGTTTCTTTTGTTATTTACATATGACTTGTTGGAAGTAGTTAGTAGTTGTAAGTCTTAGTAAGTAACAATTTGCAAGTTAGAGAAGGAAAGCACGCAGAGTGGGTTTAGAGACCTAAAGTGTAAACAGAGCTTTGTATACGAATCTTGTTGGAAATCAAATAACAGGTTCAGTAATCAAACTATAATCATCTTGTTTGTGTTGAATTAGTAGTAAGAACTTGATAATCTGGGAATTAACAATTGGTATAAGAGCAATCCAAGTTTGAAATCAAGAAAATATGGAGTCACACTGTTCTGTTTGAGTTCGGATCTAATTTTGAATTTTTGTGTGTAATTCAAGTTGTAATTGATCAGGTTGGATTCGAATTATGTTTTAGGAAAATCTTGAATTGGCTTGTTGTTGAATTGCACTGTAATTGATCATTAATTTTGAAGTTTTTCGAGTTTTGAGTTCACGAGTTCGTAATCACAGTAATGGGATCAATTTGTATTTTTTTTTTTAGTATTTCTTGTTGAAATTCATTGGTTGAATTTGGTTCTAGTTGTGTTAGTGGTCATTTTGGTGAAGTTACAAATCGGAATTCGAAGATTAGATGGATTTTTGAGTGAATTAGTGTGTGTTTTCATCGAGATCACAAGAATTCGCAAAATTTTCAAGAACTCGCATCAAGAACTCGCTTATCTCGAAGAACTCGCAAATAATTCTAATATTTCACATCTAGAATTCGCAGAATTATTGTTTTCGCATAATTTTTATTCTGATAAATATTCAAGTGTATAATTCACAGAAGGGTGTTGTGCGAATTGCATAGAATTCGCATGTGTGAGTTTTGAGAAATCATTAGAATTCGTATAATTGTGTTTTATGAAAAGTTTTCTTGAAAAATTGTCAAGGATAGAATTCGCATAAGTCTTTGTGCGAAAAGTTGTGTGAAAATATTTGAATGACAGATTTCGCATCTGAGTCTCATGTGAAATGTTAAGAACTCGCATCAGTGTGTGATGCGAATTCTTTAGAACTCGCATAAAAGTTTTCAAAATTTCTTTTAAATCAAGAATTCATATAATTCCTTTGTGCGAAAACTTTTATTTGAAAAGTGTTCATGCGAAAATTTATTGTTTCAAAATGTTTCCATGTATAGAACTCGCATAAAGTTGTATGCGAATTCCTTGAACTCGCATAACATATCACGTGAATACTTTGCATACGAATTCTGGATTGTTTGTGTTTGTGAATTATAAGGTTGGTGTGAGTAGTGTGCGAATTGTGTAGTTGTACAAATTGTTTTTTGCGAATTTTGTGTACTTCACTCTTGCATGCGAATTCCATACTTGTGATTTTTGGATATTTAATTTTTTTTTCTGAATTTCTAAGTTTTTTGTATTGCTTGATTTCTATTGGACTAACGATCTTTGTCAAGTTTTTATTGTAAAATTTTCGAAACAGGATGACTTCAAAAGACGCTCTTTCGATTGGTATAGATGTCAAGCCCCCTGTTCTGTTCAAAGGGGAATATGAGCAGTGGAAGGACCGATTCCTTGACTTTGTTGACCGGCATGCAAACGGAGAGAACATTCTCTTATCTATCACGGAAGGCCCAATGGTTCCACCCACAATGGAAATACCTGATGAAGATTCTTCAGATAGTGAATGTGGAGATGGAGATAGAGTTTGGAAGACAAAGACCGTTCCTAAAGACATCTCACAGTACACTGAGGAACAAAAAAGCAGACACTAGGTTGATAAATAAGCACGATCTCTTCTCTTACAGAGCATTCTTAACGAGATTTATATCAAGATTGATAGCTACAAAGCAAATGCAAAGAAAATGTGGGATCAACTCCAGAAAATGATGATGGGGTCGATGGTCGGGAATCAAATGATGGTAGCAAACTGTATAAACTGCTATCAGGAATTCAAGGCGAAAGAAAATGAGAACCTTGAGGATACTTATGAAAGATTTGTGATTCTTCAGAATCAGCTATCAAAGAAGAAAGTTAAGAAGAAGCAAATTGAAAACAATGTCAAATTCCTCAGTATTCTCCAACCAGAATGGAAGAAACATACCAGGAGAATAAAGCAAATGAAAGACCTGAGTGATATCCTACTTCATGAAGTCTATGAAACTTTGAGGCAGAATGAGGAAAAGGTTAAAGAGAAAAGGAATGAGAAGAAGAAAGCTGAAAAAGTAGCTGATCCAATTGCTTTGGTGGCTGGACAGAAAGAAAAGGAGAAGAAAGAAAAGAAGAAGAAGAAGAAGAAGAAGAAGAAAGTTGTTCTTCCAAGTTCAGATGATTCTGTTGATTCTGAGTCAGATTCTGATGACGGGGAAAATCTCAAACAAGCGATGCTTCTTTTGACTTGGGCATTTCAAAAGAATTTTTGCAAGAAGTCAGGTTCAAACTATCAGAGATACTCGTCGGGTTGATAATCTGGGAATTAACAGACCATGGTATTGGGAACCATGTTCTTGATTTCGTCACGTAGAGTCTCCATTGCCTCTTCTGCAGGGGGTGAGGTCGTGTCAGGAGTAGGAGGAGCTTCCTTCTATTTCTTCACTATCTCCGCCAAACACCTTAGAGCCTCTCTGTTTGCCTTAACTTTCGTCGTCAGTTTATCAAACTCTTCTTTGGTAGCATGCGAGGCAGAGGAATCATTGATCTTCTTGAGTTCAGCAGAGTTAGCCTAAGAGGTGACTTTTATGGAATTGACCACCTATGTGACTTTATCTTCTTTATTTGAGATTATTGCGATGGTGGAGGTTGGCACCAAGCTTTTCAACTCGGCCATGTTGATGTACACCACTTCAGCAAAAGCCTTAAATTCGGCCTTTGTGATGAGTTCAGTGGGGTCATCCTCTGGAGCAACATATACTCGAGATTGAGCCAAGTTGCCCTTGGCACCTGTAGAGCTTACTTTAATTCTAGGCTCCTCAGGATTACCATCTGATCCTCGACGTTCTTAAGAGGAAGAACCATCTACAGATGTTCTGTCATCGATCTTTTCAAGTAATGATTCATAGTCATGCACTTGTGTATCGATGAGTGGAGTATGTGCGTGGTCTAGGCCCGCATAATCAGTGGTTGTCCTCTCTAGTGGCTCTGAACCACTTGGGATATCTCTCGTGTGTGCATCAGAGGCAATAAATGCCTCTACAGAGGTATGTATCGTGCTCTGGGCCGATGGAGCACTTTTATTTACATCAACATCCTTTTAAGAGGATGTAATGAGTTGGTTTTCCCTAGATATATTTGGCAAAGAGGAAGAAAGAAGCTCCTCTGTCTAGTTAGCTTGGGTGGGGCTCGGAGTGTGCACTCTTTCTTCAACACCTTTCTACACTAGACTTGAAGAGGTGGATGGGTGGTTTGCACTGGGAGGGAGGTTGGTTATTGTGCCTTTGGCATCTTTTTCCCTTACACTCTCCTCCTTCTCATTTTGTCTCTCCTCACCCAACTCTTCATCACCGTTTTCTCTGCCAGTGACATCCTCCACCAGAACCTTTTCGATATGTACTTCTATGAGTGGTGGAATTAGTTTTTCCATCACCTCAAGAGCAATGGCCACTATCAGATCTAAGGGACTCTTTGGCCTTTCTTCTGCGTGGGTGGCCGTGACCTCTGTGAGTGACATCTTTTTCTCTGCCAACTCTTCATCACTGAGTGACATCTTTTTCTCTGCCAACCTCACACAACTTTTCATCACTGTTTTCTCTGCCAGTGACATCCTCCACAGAACCTTTTCGATATGTACTTCTGTCAGTGGTGGACTTAGTTTTTCTACCACCTCATGAGCAATGGACACTGCCAGGTCTAAAGGAATCTTTGGCCTTTTTTCTGCTTGGGTGGCCTCGACCTCTGTGTTGGGGTTTCCTCGATGATAACCCTTCTCCTTTATCTCCTTTGCAAAGGTATCTCCTCTATCTCTACAGGTTCTTTTTCATGCACATTTGCTTGTGCCTTTTCAGAGGGCACAGAGGCTATATCATCCTTAGCCTTAATGGCTAGTTTCATGAGCTTACTCTTCTTATTCTTCTTTGAGGATTCTTCTGCAGCATGTACCTTAGGATATGGTACAGAGGCCATATAGATATTGGCCTTTTTAGAGGTAATTCTTTTAGAAGATTTCTTCTTTTTCTTCTTCTTCAAAGGCTCTTGAACCTCTAGAGGATTTGGAACTTCTACTTCTTCTGTACTCTTTTTGGGTTTCTTTTTCTTCTTCCCTTTTGTTTTCTCACCCCCATCCCCAAGCTCTTGGTTTTACCTCTGAACTACTCTCATCTCACTTTCTGCTATTCCCTGTTCACCCTCTTCTATAATAGGCCTAAGCAAAATAATAATCTCATCCTCTCTAGCGCCTCTTTGTGGAGGGGTTGCAGGACTCGGTTCTGGATTTCTGCTTCCACGTACATACCCAATCCTATATTCATCACTACCCAAGTAGGTTAGCAGGGTAGTAGGCAGAGGTCTTACGTTTGGGTATCCAGAGGCTAGGATATTTGGCTTATGGGAGTTCATCATGTGGAGCTTGATCAGCTTGCCTTCTGCAGGTAGTTTGTTGGGGCCAATCATTTCATTCCCTAGAAGCACGGCGATGAACCTGTTGTAGATCAAAGACGAAAGAGGTTTTTTTCTCTTCTTTTCCTCTTGCTTGTTAATCACAACATTGATCATTTCCTTGAGTATAATCTTTGCATATTCCAGTGGTAAATCGAAACACCCCGTACACAATTGCAAGGATGTTGTCGCTTGATTGGTCTGGACTACCCAATTTTCCAGTCAAGGTCCTGTTAAGGATAGAGAAGAGAACGTTCCATAGAGGTGGAAGGAATTGTCTGCGGAAAGCAGTCCTCTTGGTGATGGGTTTTGCATATCCAATGAACCGCATAAATTCAACGATTTCTTCATCTGTAGGTTCGTTTGAGAATCTGATAAGTTCAGTTGGGTCTTGGTGAGGATTTAAAAAATGGTGGAAGTTACCCTTCTGTTAATTTCAAGTTCCAGGACCTCTTCTATTCATGCACAAATATGTTAGATCCAAGATCATTGGAATTAAAAGTCAAAGCCCTTCATATTGCAAAGTCAAAGGTACTAAAAGTGGAAAGTCAAAGATAAAAGTCAAAGTGTTTTAAAGTCATTGTATTAGCTTAGTTAGCTTAATGTTTTGTCTTTGTAATTCTTAGGAGTATAAATAGTTCCTTCTTGTAATTTTGTAAAAAGGGATCTTGGAGAATCTTAGAGAGAGAAATATTGTGAAATAGACTATTTCATACGAAGTGTATAATCTGTGGTTTGATTAATACATATGGCATGTTTAATCTATTTCTTGTTGTTATCATCTCGATTTCTACATCATTGGGATATACATATTCTATAGTAGGTGTTATGGCATATCCCATGATGCAGTATCCAAATTTTTCATGTTTTTCATATGGGCATGATTGCCAGAACTGTTGGACATATGATTCAGGTATATCAGTTCTTGTCATTGTGAGGGATTTATTCAGAAAATGGTTTTTTAGAAGAAGAATAAGGGGTTCAGAGTCCTTGGAGAAACCCTTAGGGTCAACAACAACGAAATGGTTGTTTGGCTTCAAAGGAAGGTTGTTCAAGTGATAATCATGGCGAGTGAAAGAGATCATTTGACTAGTCAAGGCCCGTTTGTCAACTGAATCAGAATGGTTGTCCTTGCTTTGAGCCACAGAATGTTGAGAGTTCTCGCCAGATGCAGAGTGGGACGCCATTGTAGAGAGGTTTAGGAGAAGGAAGTTACAGGTATTTGCCTTGAGTTCTTGAGAGAGAAAGGGTTTTAGGTAAAAAAGTAAAAAGATGAATGGGTTTAGATATATATGGTGTGAGAGGGGTAAGAAATTAGGTGGTAAAAGATAAAATTTGAAGTCCGTAATGAGTGCCTAGATGTCTAGAGAGCCGTTTCAAAAAATGACGGTACAATGCACAACCCAATCATATTTTGCCATGTCATTAAGGTTCGGTGAACGATGTAGTATGTGCGCCTCCCACTATTCTCACGCACATGTCATTTGCTATACCCAAATGCCTGTTACTTTCAAAAAGAACCCGCACACCAAAATACTTTTGAATTAAATTCATAAGTGTTGAGTATTGCAGAGGCTCTATGGGATTAAGAGCTTCTGCATTCTGGGGTGGTGAAGAACTTCGACAGAGTTAACAAATTCTCCTTACCAAAATAGTAAAAGAGTAATGATGTGGTCAAAAGAGTCTTGTCTGGGCACAGAGGCTATGTTACATCTCACAGAGGCTCTTGAGAGGTCGCAGAGCCTCTAAGACCAAAAATTTCTAATAAAAGAAAGTTTAAGAGCAATTTTGATCAATCAAGGTTTTGATTTGGTTATTCTGGTAAGTTTGGACATATTTAAAAGTAGGTGTCTGAGAAAATTGTTTTGGTTTCTTGGATGTGCGAAGAGCTTACCTTACACTGCAATTTCTTCGATAATAAAGGCTTATTTGGCTCCCCCTTGAATGATCATCCTCTGTGATCAGATTCAAGGTCTCCTTCTACTACCCCTTGAACTATGCTTGGATCAGATGTGATAAGTTTGGCACAAGACCTAGATTATAGAACCATAGCAAAGATTGACAACAAGACTCATGCAAACAGGATTGTTGTACATACAGAAATAAACTATACAAGCAGAAGTAAAGCTATACATACTGAAAAGAAATTTGGTACATCAGAGGCTCTGTGATAGGGCTCAGAGTAACTGTAAAATCAACTCAAGTTGAGTATACCTAACTTACCTACTAAAAATGAGAATATCTTCTCATCTAAATCTTTCGTGAATAGGTCGGCAAGTTAGTTATCTGTGGACACGAAGTACATTTCGATTATGCCTTCCTCTACATGATGCTTGAGAAAATGGAACCTGATATCGATGTGTTTAGTTTTTGAGTGCTGAACAAGATTGGTAGAGATCACAATGAAACTTTTTGAGTCATAGAGGTCAGGAATCTTCTCGATGTCCAGACCATAGTCTCTTAATTGGGTTCTCATCCACAAAACTTGTGAGCAACAACTAGCGACAACAACATATTCAACTTTTTCCATAGTAGTAGACACACAGTTTTGCTTCTTAGAAGTCTAACTTACTAACTTTCCTCCTAGGAATTGACAACTCCCAGAGGTGCTCTTGCGGTTAATCTTGCATCCTCCATAATCTGAATTTTTAAAAGGCACAAGATCAAAGCTAGAGTTCTTTGGATACCAAAGGTCAAGATTCTTAGTTCCCTTTAGATATCTAAAGATCCTCTGAACAGCAAGAAGATGAGATTCCTTTGGGTTAGCTTGAAATCTTGCAGGGAGGCATGTGGGAAACATTATATCTGGTCTACTCGCATTTAAGTACAGAAGAGACCCAATCATACCTCTGTAGAGCTTGCACTCCACAGATTGCCCTCTGGATCTGCATCGATCTTGGATCCAGTGGCCATTAGGGTCTTCATTATTGAAGAGTAAGAGATTTTATATTTTGAGAGTATACCAAAGACATATTTGGATTGATTAATGAAAATACCCTGTGGAGTTTGTTTGACTTGAAGCCCAAGGAAGAATGTTAGTTCTCCCATCATGCTTATTTCAAACTCACTTTTCATCAATGAGTCAAACTTTTTACAATAAGATTCATTTGTAGACCCAAAAACAATACCATCCACATATCTTTATACAAGTAGAATCTTACCTTTTCTCTTCTTCAGAAATAAGGCTTACCTCTCTCGAAGTTGTTTGCAAGCAAGAAGTTAAAAAGCTTTTAGTTCATACAGAGCATTGTCTAGGAAATAGACATGATTTGGGTATTTTAAGATTTCAAACCCTGGTGGTTGTTGGACGTTTACTTCTTCTTGTATTTGTCCATTTAGAAAGGCTGACTTGACATCTATTTGATAGACTTTGAAACCTCTGTAGGTTGCGAAGGCTAGAAAGATTCTGATTGCTTCGAGCCATGTGACAGGGAAAAAGTTTCTTTGTAGTCAATCCTTTCCTCTTGGAAATATCCCTTGGCCACCAATCTTGTTTTATTTCGAATGACCACTCCATCTTCCTTCTTTTGTTTCTAAAAACCTATTTGGTCCCTATTGCAGTTTTACCTTTCGACAAAGGCATAGGGTCCAAAACTTGTTGTGCTCAAACTGCAGAAGCTCTTCTTGCTTAGCCTCTACCCAGTTTAGATCATCAACGGCCTCTAACAAAACTTTTAAAGAAAAAAAAATTGCAGTAGCAGAGCAAGTCTTCACTTTGTAAGATAAATCACCAATGATTTGACTATGTGGGTGACTCTTCTGTGATAGAAGGCTGGTCATTCATGCCTTCCACAAGAGTAGACTGTTCTCATTGAGTTGAAGTAGAAACCTCTATAGAGCCTTGGTTTGAGTTTTGAGATTGCTCTAGTGTTGACTCCTCATTGATAGTGGGAAGATGATCTTCAACTTGGTTGAGCGTGGAGCCTTTATTGTCATTGGTCTCTTCTTGCTCCCCCTCGACATTTGGCCCTACAAAAGTAGTTGAAGAGGATGAAGTAACACTAGGACCGATTACAGATGTACCTATTTGGTCCACAGAGGCTTCGGCTTCAGAGGCTCTATGATCATCTCCAGAGGGATGATTCTCATTTGGTCCACAGTGGCTTCAGAGGCTCTATGATCATCTCCAGATGTACCTATTTGGTCCACAGTGTTGTAACTCATTTGCTCGAGTAGATGATTCTCCAGAGTCTTGCAATTGAAGATTGAGTCCTAAGCTGATTTGCTCAGAAGTCACCTGAAAAGAGTCATCAAATGAAACATTAATACTCTCAAGTATAAGTTTTGATTTCAGCACATAGACTTTGTAAGCCTTAAAGGTCGCTGAATATTCAATGAACTTGGATTCTTCAGCTTTGCGATCAAACTTTTCAATCCGTTCTCTATCATTCAGGACAAAGCATCTGCAACCAAAAACATGAAAGAACTTTATATTTGGTTTCCTCTGGTTGATTAGATGGAAAGGGGTCTTTGAGTGCCTCTTTACAATAAGAGATCTATTATGAGTGAAGCATGTAGTTGATATTTCTTCTACCCAAAAAGAAGTAGACAATCCTGAAGCAGTGAGCATAGTTCTTGCAGCCTCCACAAGTGTTCTGTTTTTGCGTTCAACAACACCATTTTGTTGCGGAGTCCTTGCGACAGAGAAGTTTTGTGATATTCCTTCTTCTGAAAGATAGGCTTCAATAGTAGAGTTCTTGAACTCTGTGCCATTGTCACATCTTAGCTTTTGGACTTTGATGTCATGAAGAACGTGTATTCTCTTCATAAGATTGATTGGTACTAAAGGAACATCGGACTTATATCGAGAGAATTAATCTATGAGTACAAATATGTACTTCTTGCCACCTAGGCTCTGTACTGAAATTGAACCGTAGAGGTCGACATGAAGCATGTAAAGAGGCCTAGTACAAGACACATCTGACTTGGACTTGTGAGCAGCTCTTTTCAGTTTGCCATTTCACAAGCAGAGCATAGATGATCTCTGTCAAACTTAATGTTGGGTAGACCACTTACCAGGTTTAGTTTAACAAGCTTGTCAAGAGTATGGAAGTTTAGATGACAAAACCTGTTATGCCAGAGCCAAGCCTCTTCGTTCTTGCTTGACACCAAACAAAGCTTTTTTTTCTTTGTTGGTGGCTTTAAAGTCCATGAGCTACAGATCACCTCTTCTGTTGTCCCGCAGAAGCTCTGTGCCAGTACCTGAACATAGTAGAGAACAGTATGCAACATAACATCGACGCCGTTGTCGCGGGGCTGGCTAACACTCAGTAGGTTGTGTTTAAGGCCATCCACATATGCAACTCTGCAGACATCGATGTCCTCTTTGGCTATGACTCCATAGCCTTTGATATGCACCTTTTTGTTGTCTCTAATGGTCACAGAGCCTCCTCCAGAATTTTTCTTGGTATGAGGAGAGCAAGCCTGTCATGTGCCTAGAGCACCCAGAGTCTAGTTACCATATGGTCTCATGCTACTTCTTCTGCGATCATATCAAGAAAATTTAGGTACCCATTTCCAAATGGGTCCATTTTTGTTAGGGTCTTTAAGGTTGCCTTTGCATCCTTAGGTCTGCCATTTTTCTTCTTCTCACCCTTGAATTTAGCATTCTTAGATTGGGGTTGAGAGAAGAAGCAATGAGGGCTCGAAAAATGTTGATTTAAAGCATGCATGAGATGGAAACATTTGTAATAGGAGACAACATAAGCAATTTGCTTAAAGTTTTCATTAAAATCAACAAAGTTGGGTACAGAGCAATCATTACTACAATCTTTTCTAGCATTGGACTTCTTTTAACAAAAAGACCTATCTAGGCTAGACTGGTTTTTCTCAAAAGTCCTTCTTGGTGGCTCTTTGGTTGTACCCTTCATCTGTGGGATCCTTTCTTCGGATTCACTTCCACAGAAGCAAAAAGTTTTGTCATTTTTAACGCATTTCTGCTTTTGTGGCCAAGTGAATTTTTCTTGAAAAGGTTTTGAAGGTCTTGGATCTTTAGGCTTTTGAGATGACAACTCTTTCTATTCGTTTAATTTTTCAAGTTCAAGAGAAGTCTTAGCTTGTAGACACATGTCAAGGAAATCAGGCCAAATAGGGATCCTTGCAGAGCTCCTTTTGGGAGGAAACATTCTGTTAGGAATGCCAGAGGGTAATTTAAATCCCTCTAGAATGCAAGGAAGTACTTCTATCTCAACAGAGCCAGTCTCTGTGTCGACAGAAGATGATTCATTCTCAAACTCAAAGTCTGAATTAAGGAAATCTCTATGACTAGAGGCATGATTTTCTGGACATGTACTACATTTTCCATCATCATTGTCCCTTAGGGTATTTAAATTTTTAAGAATGCAGGAACAACTTCAAGAACTTTTTAGCTCTCCATCAAATCTTGCTCAAAGATTTCATGTACGACAAGGGTCACATCAGGATTGTTGAAGAAATGGTTTTCATAAGCTTTTATCAAATCATTTTCAAAATATTCTAACAACTTTTATTCTACAAAGGCTGGAATTAACTCTGGTGCCTTAGAGGACAACTCCTTTTCAAGGGTTATCATGCACACAAAGGCCATTTGAGTTTGAGTTTCTAGATGACCAAACTTGAAAAATCCTATCTGCTTTTGGGAAATATATTTATTTGAAATAAATTTCCTCTTTACAGAGGTTGATGATGACAAATCCTTGTTTTCATACCAAACATTTGTCATGAGCAATGGATTCCTCTCGTGTGGTCCTCCAGAGGTTCTGCGCCTCTTAAACGTAGAAGTTAAGTTGGGAAACCTTTTTTTTAACTTTCCCAAGGCAGACGATGTTTGATAAAGATTGATTTCTTTTGCTTACAATATAGGGATTGATGTCACAGAACCCTATACCCCTTCTACCGACTTGGGTGTTGACCTGTTCATGCACCTTCTGTGCATCCTGATATTTCCTTATAAATAAGTCTCTATCGAGCAAGTCTTGATGAAGGAATTCTCTTTCTTTTTGTAAAAAGTTTTTCAGAGCAAGAGTATTTAATCTGTCCCTCTCATTGTCCTTTAGCTCCTTGATCTTAATTTTTAAAGATTTATCAAGGGATGTAACCTTTTCCTTTAAAGATTTCTTTTCTTTAACATGCTCAACCTATAGAGTTGATTTTTTAAGGAACAACTTGTCCTTTTCCTGAGTAAGAAGTCTAGCTTCTCGCTAATAGAAGGCAAGTTTCTTTTCAAGATCTGAACATGAGTTTTTAAAAGCATGAAATTCTTCCGCTAGTTTAAACAATTTACATTATGTGTCATGATAGTCTGAGTTAGATGTGGATACCTCACTATCAAAATCAGAGGAGTTGAGTTTTGCCATCCCACAAAATAGAGCATTGCCTTCCCCTTCATCAAAGGATTCATCAGTGATGAGATTGTCCTGTTCTGCCATCAGGGAATTCTGTGCATAGTACTCTGCCTTCTTTTTGTAGAAAGCAACATCTTTTACCTGATGACCTCTGTGGGTATTTTTTCGACACTCTGCAACAGGATTTTAGCTGACACACTCTCAAGGCTTGTTAACATTTGTATTGCAGTATGTACAGAAGACCAACAAAGGAGTATGGAAGTAGTTCACGAAGCAATACTGGAGCTACAGGAAGGACCCAAGCATGGTACGTTACGCCAGCAGGAACAAAGCAACTTAGACATTTGCATGAGGATCTCGTGCCTATGCCAACGGATCTTTATAAACCCTTGTGCATATACAATGACCCATCAGACAACTACAGAACCATCCAAACGCAATTGCATACTTTCCCCCTCCTCGTTGAGGAGTGACATAGGCTTGAGGGCATTGCAATCTTCATTGAAGTCGGGGCCGCACGAGAAGCAGTTGTGGCAATACAAAAGTTGCAAGAAATTCTCCAATTCAAAGCCCAAATTGGATATGGCAAAGCAACACGTGATGCCCATACTCAATCAATACTCCCAGAATTACGAGCCCAAAATCTGGAAGCCCGTGAACTTAGAAGCAGGATTAGGGGTGTAAATAGGTGAGGTTGGGTTGGGTTCGGGTTCAACCCATTTATTAATTGGGTTGAAAATCTCAACCTAACCCAATCTGTTTAATTAAATGGGTTGAGATTTTTAAGCCAACCCAACCTGTTGGGTTGATGGGTTGGTAGCGGGTTGACCTGTTTATCATTATCTCAACCCAACCTGTTAAATAAATGGGTTGAACCTGGGTTGACCCATTTAATTTTAAAATTGTAAATGAAATAGAAATGCTTAAACTACTTCATTCCACGACAAATACACAATGACAAAGTCAAATAAATTGTTCGAAGTTTAATAAAACACAACCATAAAGTAAAATAATTAGTTCAAAGTTTCCCACAACCACAAAGTTAAATAAATCATAGTTCCAAAAGAGTTTCTAAGTAACTCGACTTGCACTTTCATCGACTCCAATTTCACTCTCGGAATTACTTTCCTATCGATCTTCTATCTTCTGTGACATGAACAATGGAAATAAAGTCGATTAAGTTAAGATTATAAATATATAAGTAACAATGGAACAATGGAACTGAAGTCAATCAACTTAAGATTACAAGTTTACCGTGAACAATGGAATTGAACTCGTCGTGGACTGCTCGTCATGAACAGAGCGAGAGGAGAGGAGTCGCCAGTGAAGAGGGAGGAAGATCTGAGCCGACGGCGTATGAGGGAAGAGGGAGGAGAGGAGGCTGGAGGCGTATGGCGTTTCAAACTAGGAATAAGATTTACTGATTTAGTCGATTAGGGTTTTCAACTTTCAAGTTCCAATATAGAAATTATTTTTTAATCTTTAAGAATTATATTAAAATATTAATTGTATTAAATATTGATTAATAATTAAAAATAAAATATTAAGTAATATTATAAATGGGTTAGAAACACGTTGTAAATGGGTTAGAAACAGGTTGTAAGTGGGTTAGAAACAGGTTGTAAATGGGTCGAAATAAGGTTGAAAACAGGTTGATAATTTCAACTCAACCCAAACCCAATTAATAAATGGGTTAGGCGGGTTGACCCATTTAACTTAAATGGGTTGAAATTCTCAACCCAACCTGCTAATTTTGGGTTGGGTTCGGGTTGGGTTGGCGGGTTGGGTCACTTTTTGCCACCCCTAAGCAGGATTGAACACCTATCAAGAGGGGAAGGACACCTTGTTATCTAAAGACGAAAACCAAGCCCAACAATTTACAGATTATATCAAACAAAAGGCCCAACTCCTTGGTAGACTACTATCAGTGGGACTATGGAACAATTGTGGGAAATAAAAATATTAAAACCACATGGTTGATTGACAGCGAGCTCCACAAAGAACGATTACGTCAACAACGCTCAAGATACTGATAGTGGACCCATGTCATTATCACGTATCAACACTTGTTTGTCTTTATGTATAATTATTTCAATAATGGTAGGCCCATGTACTTTGGACACGTATTGTACTATACTGGACACCTCATAGGGACACGTATTTTACTATATTAGACACCTCATAGGGACACCCCATCGTTTATCTAGAATTGAAGGAATATTCGGAGAATAATCCTTCCAATAACCTTCTATAAATTGTGTGCACTTCTTTGTAAGAAGCACACGAATCCTTCCTTCTTTTTGTAAACAAGAATCTATGTGTTTTCAAAAAACAGCTCTAAAAGCTTGTATAAATTGTGTGCTTTAATAAAGGTATGTTTTAATTAAATTTCTAGTGTTTTAAATTAAAAATCTAGTGTGCTTTAATTTCCAGTTTCAGTTTTATACTTTCCACTGACTGATTATATTATTACCCCTGGGAAATAAAATAATGGTATCAGAGCTTGTAAGCAAAGATTGTTTTTGTATGGATTGCTAAATTTTCTCTTCAAGATCTATACGTAACAGACGAATCATTACCAGTCTTTAACATTTTAATTCTTTTCGGAAAAAAACCTCATATCATTAGGAGGACTTTGTAAAAATGATTGCAGTTTTTCCCGCATAAAACTTGTTTTTCACAAATAGCTTCAAAAGTACTGCACCTTGAGCCCGCAACAGTACGCCAGGTGCGGAAATAGGGAATTTCGGTGAGTTGAGAAGCAAGAAACATTTTTTATAAGGGGTAACTAAACTTATCCTTACGTGAATTACTCACCTTAGTACCTACATATGATAAGTCTTTATGTCAGATAGATTTGAGCAAGCAGTAAAAGATTGGTATGATAACTCTCGAACTGGATATCTTAAATACCTTGATTTATCAAGAAAGCCCACACTCAATCTAGCTGATTTAGAGCATAATCAATCCGTTATCTTTGACCGCTTGTTATTATTTTCAAAAGTATCTCTTGGAAAAATTGAAAAGGTTAAACATCAACAAAACGATTTTCAGCAAAAGTTAGAAACGTGTGAGGAACTTCTGACAAAAACCAAGAGTGAAACCAGAAAGGCCTTGAACAATTATCGGAAGAGATCAGAGTAACAAAACCCTTGACAAAACAAGAACCTTTAAATCTAGGTCAGGACATTGATCAACAACCAAAGTTAGAGGAAAAGGATGCCCTGAAACTAACTGAAGAGCTGAGGCAAAAGTTGCAGAAGGTGGAACACCTCCTAGAAGAAGTAAAGACACTTATCACTGGCTAATGAGCAGCTGGATAAACGCAAAAGCAACATCAGAATATATAGATGATGTTCAAGCAACTGAATCCATTGAATCACCAGCAACAGAATTTGCTAAGCCCATAGATTAACGTACAGGAGTATCATCACAAACTGCAGTATTAATAAAGCAAAAAAACACCTTGCTTTACTTATTAATACAGCTGAGTCAAAAGATCTCTACCTTTCAGGAGAAATTGACAAGTTGCATAGAGACGTTGAGGCACTTGGAACAAGGGAACAAACACCCCTTGATCTTGAAAATTCTATAGCCACTCTCACATAAAGACTAGAATCAGTGTCCCTTGGCAGTAGCGACCCTACACACCTAAAACTGAGGGACAAATCTATGTATACAAAGATCCGAAAGCAATTTTGAAGAAGAAAAGGTTTGTAGTTAGTCAAAATGAATAAACCAAGTGTCATAGAGCCAACATAAGTGAACACCCTTCCAACACAGGAAGACCAGATACGCAATTATCGCAGAATGGCTCGAGCACAACATGAAACAGTAAGGTGATTCAGACGACCCGGATATCAGCGAACTCTGGAATCACCAGTAAATCCAATCAACAACTAGATATATCTCACAGTTGAAGAGCAAACCTAGTACCAGCAGAGGTACTATATGCGACACAGTAGGGTACGACACAACACAATGTCTACCAACACTATTCAGAGAAACACATTTTATGCGTTGAAGATCAACAAACCAACCTCCGTTTATGTAATGATTTATCTTACAGATATCTTAGGTCCGCTGGATTACAACACATTCACCTTGGATTGGTAATGATTCGTATTCACACGTTACACAAAAGAGGTGCGGGAACAAATGCTCTAGTAGTACTTCGCGATACTAGATGGCAAGATGATCGACAAATCATTGGAATAATGGAAGTCGATTTAACGACTGGAACACAATTGGTGTACATGGTCCCAAATATGATTCTCACTATAGATGATTTTCATAATCATCTAGAACTGGTCATACAAACGCATGGGTATGAAGGGTGGCAACAGGGTGAAAGCAATATCTTAATCACCAGAGCTATGGTTGGGAGATTATCCAACACGAGTTATATGGGTTTTTGCTAAAACGTACAAAATGTTGTTGACCATCTAGCTTCAACAGGGATCACAGCGATTCCTGGCGAACAACGAAGTATTCGAGACTTGGAAGGGCTCCGTTGGCATCTTAGACCAACAACACAGATACCACCATGAGTTCCATCAAGGGTTGCAGTTCCCAGACGACTTGACAGATCAGTAAGTCTTTGGGTTGAACGCTATCACGCACAACCCCAACAACCAAGATATTGAGTAGACACAAATGATCGTGAGATACTTAGAGAAGACGATGAGTCAGAACGAGAATTTATTACGGTAGTTGCAAGAGAGGAAGAACGGCCCCATAACCCGTTCGATGCATTCTACTCATGCCTTACTTGTCTTATTGAAGCTGATACGATGAAGTATGCACCATTAAACCGGGAACGACCAACACGTCGATCTAAGCTAAAGAAGAAAAGAGGGCAAGTATGGTCAACCTTGGGTGAACCTTCCGGTAATGGGATTTTTATGTGAGGTACAATATTATAATCAACACAATGCCAATCGAGGAAATTGTAGCCACAGGATGGGAGGATGATGATTATACTACTAATACTAATGATGGTCGTCATTTTGATGAAGTAGCACGCATTGAACAACCACACATTGCTGGTAATGATGACATGACAGATGATATGGCGTACCTCCAATTTATTTCTACATTACACCACCCCACACCCGTCCCTGAACGTCCTTGGTATAACCCTTTTATGCCTGCGAAGCATGGTGACACCCATATTGACCATACCCATACTGACCCTATCCATATGGACGCACCTGCTGATCAGCAAAAAAAGGCGCAGGAACATGTTTTATTTTATAAAGAAAAGGAACACGAACTAGAATACCCCAAGCTACGACAACTTGAAGAGCATGTAAAGATGGCTGAAAGCAGCAGGACTGGTATATACAACCCACCAACTGAACCCACAATGGGTCCAGCAGTATACCCCCCATGGGAGCTACCTTGGACCAACAATATAAATTTCCATATACCTTACCAAAGACTGGTAATTTCAGGGGAGGATACAGTCAGTACCATAACCAGCATTGGAGCTTGCCGCCTACAATGACGAATATCGGAGCTATGCTAGTATTACCCAATGATATTGGGTTGTGGTCTGATGTCATTTAGAGATGGGAATCCATCACTATTAATCATTTGAATAAAGAAACATGGGTAGACAACAAGGCAAAGCTAGCCTTTTTTGAAAACCTCCTGGGCGAAAATGAGAAACGAATGTGGCAACAATGGCGAGTAACATACTCAAGTGAGTATGAACATTTGGTGGAAATAGCTGATGATCCCCAAAACATCACTTCTCAAGTCCGACCAATTATTTTGTTGGAGGACCCTTTTCAAGGGTCAACTGAACAACAAGATCGCGCCTATAGGGATCTAGAGCGACTTACTTGCGAACATACAAAGGATTTATGGGACTTCCTTGGTGATTTTCGAATACTCGCAGCTAAATCAGGAAGAATGTTTTTTCCAGCCACAACGGAAAAGCTATCTACCAAATTGCCACCAACCCTGTCCAAGGAAATTGAACGGGAATTCAAGACAAAATATCTCGGAGTAACATCAGGCGTCTACCCAACAATACACTTCATCTATCAATATGTGAAAGAGATGTGTACCAAAGCAGCGTTTCAAAATAAATTAAAGGATTTGTCCTTATGCTCAGCAATCCCAATTCCCGGGTACCACAAAAGCAATAAGAGGTAAGGTGTTCGAAAGGATCGAACTTATAAAGGAAACCCCCACAATACTCATGTGAAGGTTTTCAAGAAGAAGTACCAAAATGATCAGGACGAGTTAAGAAGTGCAAATGCTTCATCTGGGAACGAGAAGGGCATTTCGCAAGGGATTGTAAAAGTGAGAAGGGTAATATGGTTAGATCCACCATCTTAAAGGAGATAGATCTACCGAACGATTGGGACATCATCTCGGCAGAAAATGACGACACAATCTGTAACACCCGTGAATTTTGGGAAAATTGGTTAATGAATCAAAGATCAAGGTTTGGAGGGGAAAATAAGAAAATGGAAGGGGTCAATGTGTAAAATAGTTCAAAAAGGGCCTAAAACCCTAGACGTTATTCATTTCATTCCTGAAAAGTTTTTAGTGCACGGTGAGTGTGTTTTTGTGTGTGGGCGGCGACCAAAGGAAGAAGAAAGAGCTCGATCGAAGTCGAGAGCGGAAATCAGAATCTGAAACTGCGTGAAATTCTTCAGCGGGAGGTAAGCGTCAAAATCCTATCTCTTGTTTCCTCCCATCGTTTTATATTCGAAGGGTTTGGGGCGATTTGGGTTTCTAACTTTTTGGTTCGACACTGGTGTGAGTTTGAGGTTGTGGACTGTTGAAGAAAGACTAGATTCGTAGGTAAATCTAGTGTAGATGGTTAAAATAAAAACCAAAATCTAGTGTTTGGACTGAGACCTGGTAATCGTTGCCCAAAATTTGGTGTGTGACCCTCTACCGGGGTCTTGGCCTCCGGGGGTATGACCGGGGTGGTCTTCGACCGGTGTGGCCATTCGACCGGTGTGGTCATCGACCGGTGTGGCCATCAACCGGACTGGTCTTCGACCGGTGTGGCCTTTCGACCGGTGTGGTCAACGACCGGTGTGACATTTTGACCGGTGTGGTCATCGACCGGTGTGGCCATCGACCGGGGTGGTCTTCGACCGGTGTGTTTGTCTACCAGAGTGACTCTTCAACCGAAGTTGCAAGAGACCGAGGTCACTCTACGACCGGGGCCTTATGTGATCATGTCCCGGGGTCTCATCGACATGGGGGGGGGGGGAAGGTTAAGTTTTCCATATTTATCAACCAAAGGATACAGTGTTAGTCCAATCCCAATCTTGAAGGTTTAGAAGTAAGAATTTATATTAATTTCACGAATTGGAATGTAGGACTTCGGAAATTCCAAGTCTAGTGTTCAGGCGTGTGTCAGGATTCCCTATCAGGTGAGTTCCCTTTTTTCCAACAAATGTTAATGTATTTTCGAACTGGAAATGGGTTATTTTAAATTGCTTATTATGCGTGTTGTTAATCTTGGTTTAAACGATATCTTCATGTCAATATGATGTTGTTGGTTAAAGTCTCATTTATATCTCTCATATATGTTCAAATTGTAATGTGGCGCACTATTCAATTATGAGTTGGTCATGACCATATGTACTTGATTAACAATCGGGGATGGTTAAGCCGTGTGTTTGGAATTTATTTTCCTATACACGGAAACGACATCGACATGGGGGGTCGTATGGGGATCTACTGGGGGGGGCCCAAGGACGAGTGGTCCGTACGATGGTGGACGAATTGTGGCGTAAGCTTGTCACTTCATGTGGCATTATGTTGTGAGATTAAATTTATCATTGTATAAATCTTTTATTTTTATTAATGGACGAGGTTGGGAATTCACTAGACCTTTCGGTCTAATCCTCGCTTCCTATTTTCTAAAACCCATTTTAAGGTAGCCGGGTCACTGCTGGATCATCCAGAGGAAAAGAGAAGTGTAAGATGCTAAGGAGTCGAAGTGCGGGGCATAGTGTTAGAGCATAAATATGTTGGATACAAGATCAAGCTTACTGAAGGTCAAAGTTGAGAAAGTCAAAGCTGCTAAAGTCAAACCTCATTAAAAGTCAAAGTCTATTAATAAAAGTCAATGTATTTGTATTTGTTTTTTCCTTGTTTTAGAAGGTAGTATAAATAGTTTTTCTTTTTGTATTTTCATTAAGTTGTTGAGTGACAAGAGATAGAAGTTAGAGAGAAAAAATACGTAGAGAGAGAGAAAGAGAGTTCTAGAGAGAGATCTTTGTAATTGTGATTTGAGAAAGTAATCAAACAGGTAATTGTTTGTTAATCTTGTTGTGTTTGTTTAATATTGATTAGAAATTAGAATCTGGAACACACAATTGGTATCAGAGCAGATCCAAAAGGTGAAATCAGATCAAGAAAGTAGTCGACATTGTGTTCTTGATTGTGAAAATCGATTTCTAGAATTAGATGTGTTTTTGGAGCTGATTTTGGTTAGGAATCGTTACAAAAGTGTAATAGATTGAGTCTTTGTAATCAATTTCAAGTATTGCACTGTAATTTCATTCGAATTCGTGATTTTGGTTGAGTTTTTGTTAACGAGTCGTTTTTACTATTTCATCGAATTTTTGAGTTGTAAGTGATTGTTTATAAGTTTCTTTGATTGTAATTTGTTCTAGAGTTGTAATCGAGCAACAATCCAGAGTTTCAGATCATATAAACCAAGAAAAGATCGATTTCAGAGGAAAAAGATGGTTTTTGGGTCGAAAAATGATAGAACGCGCTAGATCGCTAGAACGCGCAAGTTCATCGTTCAAACGCGCAAGGTTCATCCGCAAGAACACGCAAGTGGAAGGAAAGTTTTTGGTTAAAACGCGCAAGCAACGACTAGCGAGTTCTAGAAACACGCTAGTTGGATTCTGCGAGTTTGGAAAAGTGAGAAAATTTTCTAAGGACCAGAACGCGCATGTAGTTATCTGCGAGTTCTACAAACGCGCTAATCAAAGGGTGCGAGTTTGAGCTGAAATAGTGTTTAGCGAGTTCTTCGACGTGCGAGTTTGGTGGTTTGCGAGTTTATCGACCTGCGAGTTTGAAAATTCAGAAAATAATTCTAAGTGTTGAAACGCGCAAGCGTACCTAGCGAGTTTTGTTCAAACAAGCAAGCTTCGACGTACGAGTTTGGAAAACGCGCACGCTTCAATCTGCGAGTTTCAGCGTGAATAGTCTTTAGCGAGTTTAGGCACTTGCGAGTTTCGTCGATCTGCGAGTTTGATCTGCGTATTTGCTTGCGAGTTTCTCAAAACGCGCAAATATCTGCGAGTTTTCTTGCGAGTTTACTTGCGAGTTTGTCTGCGCGTTTGGTTGAGAATTTATAGAACGCGCAAGTCTTAGTCTGTGAGTTCTTAAGTCTGGGAGTTTTAAGGCTTGCAAGTTCAATAGTAACTTGCGAGTTCTGACACTTAGTCAAATTTTTTCGATTTGTGATCAAAATCTCTGATTTTCTTTTAAGATTTTTCTTGTGATTTCATATTTTAGACTAACGATCAGTTCTAGTTTCTTATTGATATATTTTTCAAACAGGTTAAAGAAGATGACTTCCAAAGATGCATTTTCAATCGGCACTGATGTAAAGCCTCCGGTATTGTTCAAAGGCGAATATGAACAATGGAAGGACAGATTTTTAGACTTCATAGACAGGCATTCAAATGGAGAGAATATACTTCTATCTATCACTGAAGGTCCCATGAAACCAATCACAATTAATGTACCTGCTGATGATAATGATGGTAATAATGTTGATGGTGAAAGTGATGATGGAGATGGAGAAAAGGAAATAAAGACAAAACCAGTTAAAGTTGACTTCTCTCAGTACTCAGAAGAACAAAAGAGTAGATTTAAAGCTGATAAGCAAGCAAGATCTCTGTTACTTCAAAGCATTCCAAATGATATCTACATTAAGATAGACAGCTTCGAACATGATGCTAAACAGATGTGGAATCAGTTGGAAAAGATGATGATGGGATCAAAAATAGGGAATCAAATAAAGGTGGCCAACTGTATCAATAACTATGAGGAATTCAAGGCAAAAAAGAATGAGAGCTTAGAAGACACATATGAGAGATTTACTTTACTTCTAAATGAGCTGACTAAGAACAAAGTCAAGAAGAAGCAGTTGGAAAACAATGTGAAATTTTTGAGCATCCTTCGTCCTGAATGGAAAGAGCACACGAGAAGGATGAAGCAAATGAAAGACTTGAATGAAATCCCTCTTCATGAAGTTTATGAGACCCTGAAACAAAATGAAAAAGAGGTTGAAGAGAAAAGAGCTGAGAAGAAGAAGGCAGTACAAGTTCCTGATCCTATAGCTTTGGTTGTTGATGAAAAGAAGAAAGAAAAGAAAGAGAAGATTGAGAAGAAGAAGAAAAAGATAGTGAGTTCAAGTTCAGAGTCTGGTTCTGTGTCTGATAGTGATGATGGCGAAAGTCTGAAACAAGCTATGATATTGTTGACCCGTGCATTTCAAAAGAAATTTTATAAGAAGCCGGGATCAAATTCTCAACGCTATTCGTCATCAAGTTCAAAGAACCACGAGCACCGAGAGATAGTAGAAGGCAAGAGATTTCAAGAGAAACGGTATGGTGAGAAGAAACCAGATGAGAAGAAGATGTTTGTGAATGATTACACTGCTGCTGAAAAGCCTTCAACTGATTCAATCAAATGTTATAACTGCGGCAAGTTGGGTCATTATGCCAAAGATTGTCGGAAGCCAAAAGTACGCAACTCTCAGTATTATCAGAACAAGTTGCTTTTGGCAAGACAACAAGAAGCTGGTGTTGCTTTAATGGCCGAGGATGAGTTTTGGTTAGATCATTCTGAGGATGAAAGTGATGAGAAAGAAGAAAATGCTCATATCTGTCTCATGGGCAAAGAGGACAAGAATGACGAGTCAGATGATGAAGAAGTTAATGAGGAATTAAACTTAACTCCAAAAGATTTTATTACCAAGTTGGAAACCATGGTGGTTGAGCTACAAAATTTACAAAATAATCTGAAAAATGAAAAGGAAAAGGTTGCTAAAAAGAACAAGAAGATCTTTGAACTTAATACTTCTGTTATTTCAAACAAAGATCTAATTGATTCTTTACGCAAATCTGATTCTGATACTAAATCTAAAGTAGATAATTTTGAAAAGAAGATTTCTGAGTTTGAAGGTAAAGTAAATAGATATGAGTTTGAGAAAAATGAATCTGCACTAACTATTTATAAACCGCAGGTTGAAAACAAGAATTTGAACAAGGTAAATGGTCTAGAAGTTAAACTTTATAAAAGAGATCAAACAGATCAAACCATTTTTCTTAATGCTCCTAATGAAGAGGTTGATGTTAAGCAAAGATGGGGACTTGGTTTTAACAACCCCCATTATCTTAAGAAAGCTATCAGAAAACAGTCGGCACTTTATAACTATGATTTTCTTGCCTGTGCTGGTAAACATACTCATTTGAAACCCAAATTTGTTACCAAATTGTCAGATGAAGATGAGGCCAAAGAAACAGAAAACAGAAAGAATAAAAAGAAAATGCAACTACCATTTAACTATGTCAAGTTAAATGATAGTTATCTTTCAGAAACACCGAAAGTTCTTTCAAAAGACTATTTTGTTAGTTATTCCGCATCTGAGATGAAGGCAAAACCTGCGATTGCAAAGGTTTATGTTCCTACATCTATTCTTGAAAGCAAAATAGTTGAACTTGAAAATGTTTTATCTGATGAAAAACTTTTGGTAGATATAGAACAAAATGTGTTTTCTACAGTTATAAAGAACATTGTTTTTCAAGAAAAATCAACAAAGTGTTCTACAGTTTCAATGGCACCTCAAATTTTTTCTGACAATTCTGATGACTTATTTGAGTCTGCAAATGATTCTTTTAATTCTGATGAAGGGAGCATGGAAGAATCTGATATGTTTGACATTCATTCTAAACTTCCTGATCATTCTACTTGTCTTGAAAATGACAAAGTGTTACCAAGTGGTGTAAATACTGTTGAATCATCAACTAAGGTTGGTAAATCAGTTTCTGTAACTGCTGATTACTATGCTCATGGTAAGAAACATAAGAAACAGCAATTACAGAAACAGAAATACACTGGTACACAAAAGAAAACTCAATCTTGGAAATCTACTTTTCCTAATACATCTACATCTTGTGTTTCAGATTTAAAGAAGAAAAAGTTGAAAGCTCAGTCTGAATGGAGACCAAAAAGGAAGGATGATGAGATAGTAGAATCAGTTTCTGATAATACTTGTAATAGAACAGTTAGTAGTGATACTGATGTGATTGATCAAATTGCATTTAATAATCAAAACCTTGTAACTTCTTACAAGAGATATTCAATACAGCAATTAATTCAATTGTCTCCTATTACTACTATATATTATTCTTATCGGAAAATTAATTTTGCTTATTCTCATAATTCTTTTGATTGGTATGGATCTTATCATGTTTATTCTTCAAAGTCAAATATTTTTCAAAGATTTCAAAAGAACAGAGGGTCCATTTTTAAGTGGATGCCAAAATCTTGTACTAAACTGTTAGGTCCCGTTTTTAAATGGGTACCTAAATCTATTATTGTCTGATTTCTCTTGCAGACCCGGCATATGTGGTACTTGGACAGTGGATGTTCCAAGCATATGACTGGGCAAAAAGCTTTATTGTCTAACTATACAGAGAAATTCAGTGGCAATGTCAGATTTGGAAACGATCAGCTTTCACCTATTCTAGGATATGGTGACATCATTCAAGACAACATAACGATAATTAAAGTGAGTTATGTCGAAGGCTTGGGGCACAATTTATTCAGCATAGGTCAATTCTGCGATAAAGGGTTAGAGGTCAACTTCAAGTCTAAGAGTTGCTCAGTTCGTACTGAAGACGGAACAGAACTCTTGGGTGGACATAGAAAGACAAACCTCTACACCATCAACTTGTCCAAAGTTCAGATTGACAATCAAGTATGCTTGTTGACAAAAGCTACACAACAACAAAGTTGGCTTTGGCATAGACGGTTATCTCACTTGAACTTTCGTTACATCAACAAGCTGGTTCGTGGGAAATTAGTAAAGGGACTTCCTGAGCTGAAATACGAGAAAGAACATTTATGCGCAGCTTGTGAGAAGGGTAAGATGAAGAGAGCCGCTCATAAACCGAAGCCTGAACCAAGCACTAGTTCTCCGTTAGAATTGCTACACATGGATTTATGTGGTCCAATGAGAACTCAGAGTTTGGGTGGTAAGAAATATGTGTTGGTAATTGTGGACGATTACTCAAGATACACGTGGGTTAAATTTCTTTGTTCAAAAGAGGAGACACCAGAAGTTCTCATTTCATTCTTAAGGACGACCCAGGTGAAACTGCAGCGACAAGTCAAGTTCCTTCGAACTGACAATGGCACAGAATTCAAGAATAAGATTGTTGATGAATATCTCGAATCAGTTGGGATTTCACATCAGTATTCTGCTGCTAGAACACCTCAACAAAATGGAGTAGTAGAAAGACGTAATCGGACACTAGTCGAGGCCGCTCGGACTATGCTTAGTCAATCGGATCTACCTCTATTCTTGTGGGCGGAAGCTGTGTCAACTGCATGTCATACGCAAAATCGTTCCATGATACACCGCCGGTTTCAAAAGACTCCATATGAGTTGATCAACAACAGAACACCTACCATCAAATACTTTCATATATTTGAGTGTAAATGTTTTGTGCTTAGTGACAGAGAGAGTCTGAACAAATTCAGTGCTAAAGCGGATGAAGGCATCTTTATCGGTTATTCTTCAACTTCTGCTGCATATCGTGTTTATATAAAGAAGTCAAAGAAAGTTGTGGAGAGCGTCAATGTTACATTTGATGAAGAAATGGCTTCTGATCAAGTTAGTTCAGAACCCGTTATCACTGGTGTATTAGCTTCTGGGCAGATCAGTCCAAAACCTGTGTCTACAGCGATAAATTCGGATAACGCTTCTACATCTACTTCACATTTAACTGATCTAGATTTGTTATTTGAATTCTTTTATGATGAGTTTCTAGGATCTAATATATCTAAATCTGTTGTGACTGACAGGTCTGAAGATACAAGCTGTTATCATCCAGTCACTTCAGATGTTATTACTGAACAAGCATCCCCAGTTCAAACAGAAACTCATATTCCTATTGTTACTCCTACAGTTGAAGATGTTCAAACAAATGCTGAGTCAGAAGTAACTGTTTCAGTTGGGTGTACTACATTGTCTAATCAACAGCCTGAATCTGATCTTCCCACTGATACTTCTGCACATGAAACTTCAACTGACAAACCCCCTCCTGTAATTCAAACTGAAGATTTTGAAAGTGGATTTCAAGATGATGATCATGTTCAGAATTCATTTATTCCACTCCCACATGAGCATCGTTGGACCAAGGACCATCCATTACATCAAGTAATTGGAGATGTTGACAAGCCTGTTCAGACAAGGTCAGCGACTATTAATCAGTGTATGCATGACTCGTTCCTAAGCAAGATTGAGCCAACACGAGTATCCGAGGCTCTTGCTGATTCGGACTGGGTATCTGCAATGCAAGAAGAGCTCAATCAGTTTGAAGCCTGCTGTCAAACGGATTTTTAGATATCTGAAGGGGACTGCAGACCTTGGTTTGTGGTATCCTAAAGATACTGGGTTTCAACTGACTGCATATTCAGATGCAGATCATGCAGGTTGTATGTTGGATAAAAAGAGTACTTCTGGTCACGTTCAATTTCTTGGAGACAAGCTCGTTAGCTGGGCTTCAAAGAAACAGTTATGCGTTTCCACATCGACTACAGATGCAGAATATGTAGCTGTTGCCCATTGCTGCTCTCAAGTCTTGTGGATGCGAACACAGCTACGAGACTTTGGATTCAAATATGACAAAATTCCGATATACTGTGACTCGAAGAGTGCGATTGCCATATCTGCTAATCCTGTTCAACACACCAAAACCAAACACATTGATGTAAGGTATCACTTTATCAAAGATAATGTAGAAAAAGGAACAATTGAACTTTATTTTGTAAAAACAGATTATCAACTTGCAGATTTATTTACCAAACCCTTAGATGAAAAGAGATTTAGTTTTCTTATCTCTAAGCTTGGTATGTTAAATCTTAAGACGTAATCGGTTATTACCTACTAAAGTTACAAATTGTTATTTTTCATCCTTTTCTTTATCTTAATGTCTGAAAGATACCTGCACTTTAATGGTTTGCTCATGATCTCAGGGGGAGTATGAGAAGATTGTTAGATGATCTATATTCATTTGAGGGGGAGTAAAACTAATTTCTGCATTTTGCTTAATTGACAAAATCTTTGCAATGCATGATTTTAGGGGGAGCTTATAAGTAACAAGGAGTAAGACAATGATTTCTGATTACTTCTGATCAGAACTCGTTCTATAATTGTTTTACTGTTTTCCGTCGTTTATTTTCGAATAAATTTTGTGAATAAATTTTGACTAGACTTTGAGACTTATACTGGATGAGAGAAGCTGACACGATCATATCTACATGACTACATCTGACTTTCTGAGATTTAAGACTGAAGCGACAAGGTAAATTTCTTATCTTAATCTCACATATATCTGAAAGAAGGACAATTTTCAGGTATAGAAAACATGTTCTTAAATGTTCAAACCACTTCCCAATTCTTAAACATATTTTATAATTTGGAAGTGTGATTTTAAATGTTTTCATTTTATTTTTGTGCTTCATTGATAAACAGACCGTGTGTTTCCAAAGATAAATACTTGCGTATTGTCTTTTCTATATACTTTCAAGTATTCACACACACCGGTTTGAATCTTTGTTCAAAATGTTCTTATCATGTATCTAAATTGGAACAATTTTTATTCGATGGTAAGACACTCCGCTTGTATTCAAAGAATTTTGAGTGATATTTCATTTCGAAACGGTCATTTCAAGAATGTCTATATCTTGTTTCGTATAGACAAATATCAATTTTTCTTGGCCTTAAGCTTTAATTGATATATCATTCATTTCTGATCATTTTATACAATGTCAGATTTTCAAACAAGTTTCTTGCATTCATGTTCATTCATTCAATTTCCTTGTTTGAAAATACCTCAATGTTTTAAAATCCTCAAATCTTCATGATTATTTCATCTGAGCATCCATTCATCTGATATTTGTATATGAGCTTTAACTGATACAGTTAAACCATTTGAGCAACTCATGCTTTATAGGAAATATGGGTTCTTTGTGCTAGGACTTATCTGAAACTTCTATGGATTCACGTTTGTAACACCCCGAATTTCCGTTTAGCCGTTTAGTGAAGTTGTATTGAGGAAGTAGAGGTTGCTAGGGCTATCTACAGGACGCACGGGTCGTGCATCCTCCTTCAGAGAAAACGCACGGGTCGTGCGTAGGATCCAGGGCCGAGGTACAGTGCATGCGCACGGGTCGTGCGCATTTCCTTCTTTGAGGGCGCACGACTGTCAGGTTGCTTTTTAGACTTGCTTTTAATATCTAGAGTTAGAGATATTTTTGAAATATCTCAAATCTCATTTCTCTCTCTCTCTTCTTTTCTTTTTCTCTCTTTTCTCTTTCAATCTTCAAGGTCTTATTTGGTTGCTAGTTTTCGGTGTTTCTAGCAAGGGGTCGGTGTTTTAAGCTTCACCTCTACGTCGTGATCGTTATCTGGTTTTCCGGGTTTTATTCTGAAAACCTACCGGTGAGTTCCTACTATCATTTTACAAACTTTATACATGTCAAAACTCTTATTTGTGAAATCTGAAGTATTTCTACGGTATGATTTTATGTTCTAAACATTTTGATATAAATGAAGTTTTTGGTGATTTTCGGGGTTCCCGATCAGTTTTGACTAAAATGACGGGTTCCGCCTTATCAGAGATAAAAGGTTGTTTTACTTGCCCATGTTGGTGGCTTATTTAAAGAATGTATATAAACTGATTTTATGATTATCTTTCTTACCAGCAGTTGGTCTGGAAAATGGCATTTTGAAATATAAATGTGTTGATAGCTATTTATCTAGCTTTGTTGGTCACATGAAATATTGTGACAAGTCCTGACTGTACTAGTGGATCCCTAGGTATCGAGTCGACTTATGGCTGGGAAGGATATGCCCCTTCCGTTGTTTTGGCTGGGAAGGATATGCCCCTTCCGTTGTTATGGCTGGGAAGGATATGCCCCTTCCGTTGTAGTTAGCTACATTTGATCCTCGGGGGCAACCTAGGTACGGTTATGTGAGACCCGATCCTAGCCATGGTTCAGATGTAGTCTAATGAACGAGTATGACATGGTTCCTTGGGGGCCCTCCCTCACATCGTAGTACGGACTGAAGAGTTCGTGGCCATGGTTCCATGTATTTAGCTCATAACTCGGATTTGGTGGTCTACTTTGTGTTACACCACTCTCCTTGGTAAAATGGTCTTTTTTTCACCGTTTAAGAGTTTTGGACCGAAGAGGCCCTGTTGTGGCGAAATGTTATCTTTACGAACTAAACCTTTATGAAAAGATTTCTTTATGATACTGATGTTTATATCTTACGAGCTTTATAAACTGTATGTTCTCACCAGGCTTTATAGTCTGACACTTTTTCTCAAATGATGTGTATAACAGGTTTCCATTAGCGGTGGGTGCCGGGTTTTTTGGAGAGACGAGTTTTGAGTCTCGAGGTTTTTGGAGATAATTTAGTATTGATGTTGGGCATTGTTAAGTCCCATTCTTTTGATGCAATCCCTGTATAGAATTGTAAAGTCTTAAGGACTGATCCCATTTATGGGAAGTTAATGGATTTACTTTCGTCACATTGTCCGATTTCCAGGTTTTAATTTACTCTGATTTTGAGGTTGTTACAACGTTAACCAGTGTTTCCTACCCATGAAGTTAATCCCTTAGTGATTGAGTGTGAGGAGTCAAAAGAAATGAGTGTGGGTGTGATGAGGTAAAATGGAAAAGAGAGTTTGGTTAGTCGTGAGCTTAATGATAAAAAGAAAGAGGGTGTGAGATCAGAGTAAAAGAATATCAAACTCTGCACCAACTACTTTCTGAGCCGGGCAGCCACATTACTAGCATTTCACAATTCTTTGGTGAATGTTATTGAAACAGGCAAATAGCCCATGCCAACTCTTGCTTTAATCCCACCAACCACTCGTTTTCTTCTCAAAAAGAAAATGTTTCACATTTTCAAGGGGACGCAACATATTATCTATCTGGTTTTCATTTGGAAAATCTGGATATTGAAACAGAAGGAAGTCTGCCCCACCTTCGCACTTCAAACATGCATTTAGAGTCTGTGTTTATCTACTGTTGTCTCAGTGGTTTACACAATGTTGAGCCTTATTATAAAAGCAATTATTCGTGCTTAATTCTTTCTACACGTGCACGAACACACAAAGAATTCGTTTCTTTGTCATAACATTCATAGAAATTGCCTTTGTGGTATTTCGATGATTGGATGGAAGCCCAGGGGGAGTGAACATCACAAAAGCTCCTTTATATTGTGTATTCGTTACACACAGTGACTTTGTTTTACTGACAAACATTTTAACTGATTCATTTGTTGATTCAGGAGTTACCTATTCTTATTTTTGTCTGGATTTGAAAAGGTCTAGATGAATATCTTGTTATGGATTACAGAATCAGAGGCTCTTCACAAATCAGATTGGTCAATGACATTTCTTGGAAGAAAAGTTTTGATGATATTGATGCTCAAATCATCAAAAAAGGGGAGATGGTATGAAGAAATGTTAAAGTTTGGACATGGTATGAAGAAATGTTAAAGATTTTCAAGTTTGGGGGAGATGATTTTTTTTCAAATGGTCAAGACAGAAGATTCAAAGTAAAGATTTGAAGATGATCAAAGAATTTCTGAAGTTTTGAGGAAATTTTCTTTGAAGATTATTTGCTGAAGCAATTCGAGCTGATTCTGAAGATAATTTCTTTTCAAAGTCTGTAATCGTTATATGAGAGCTTTGGGAAGATTGTTCATCATTTGAAGATAATATTGGAAAGAAGACTGTTAATGAAAAAGGGGAGATTATTTTGACAGAGCTTAAAGTGAGGAACTGAATTGCTAGATTTTTCAACAGTGGTCTTGAATCCAAAGGGGGGGATTGTTAGAACATAAATATGTTGGATACAAGATCAAGCTTACTGAAGGTCAAAGTTGAGAAAGTCAAAGCTGCTAAAGTCAAACCTCATTAAAAGTCAAAGTCTATTAATAAAAGTCAATGTATTTGTATTTGTTTTTTCCTTGTTTTAGAAGGTAGTATAAATAGTTTTTCTTTTTGTATTTTCATTAAGTTGTTGAGTGACAAGAGATAGAAGTTAGAGAGAAAGAATACGTAGAGAGAGAGAAAGAGAGTTCTAGAGAGAGATCTTTGTAATTGTGATTTGAGAAAGTAATCAAACAGGTAATTGTTTGTTAATATTGTTGTGTTTGTTTAATATTGATTAGAAATTAGAATCTGGAACACACACATAGAAGCGGCGTAGATGTTTTCTTTTCATTTATTTTAGTTCTCGGTTGTAATAGAATCAACGCTAGGCTATGTTGTTCCTTTATCAAATTGTGTATTGGGACCCGGGTTTGGGCTTTGTTATGCGTATTTTGTTCCGTGGAGTTTTGGGTTGTTACAATTGGTATCAGAGCTATAGTTTAAGGGTTTTAGGCGACCAGCTGGGCCTAAACTTAAACTGTAGGATAGGATATGGGACACAACCGAGAAACTAGGATGCCCTAGGGTTACCGCTATAGGAACGTGTGTCTTGAGAGGTGGGGACTAACATGTAAGGTAGATTTGGAATTACATCTGGCCAATGTAATTGCGAATTTACAGGTGCATGTACGTGCTCGAAATACTACTCTATGCGTAGAGGTCAATAGGACGTCGGTTATGCAGGGATAATTTAGCTTTCGCCACGATTGGAAGGTTATTTTGTGGGGTCAGCCTATAAAGGAAGGTTAGGATGGAATGAATTTCTAGCCATGCGTTGCTGGCAATAGCTTGATCCGGTGCGTGAGATTGTTTGCGTGAGTTTGATGATAAATTCTAGAAGGAGCATTATCAAGGCATAACAAACCAACCAAGGTAGAGCTGTTTGTGCTCGAATTGGGAGAAGGTTTGATTAACGGGAATTTGCAACGTCAAGTAAGTTCCTATGATGGTAGTTGATAAGTTGAGCTGTTCGGAAAGAATAATATGTAAAAAGGTTTGGGTTAAGATTCTGAAAGGGTTAAATTCAAGGTTGCGAGAAAAGTGAAATCTCATGACCGCCCAATCATGATTGAATTAAATTATTGGTGGAACTGAATGAGGAGAAAATGTGATTGGGTTATCCACCTATAGGGAATCAAAGACTGAAATCGTATAAATTATGCACCAGAGCTCGAAGAGAGAGCTTGGTGGGGTGATCTGTTAGATATGTGTCAAACACCAAAATTGCAAGTTGTTGTCGGAACGAGAAAATGATCGTTAGCGAAAGTTTGGATTAATAGGGTAAACGTAGCAGTTGACCCCAAATGAGTAATTATCCTTCAATTACAAGTGAGTTCATGCTTGGTGTTTATAAAGGTATCTCGAGAGCTTATTCAAGATCAAAAGTGGATGCATACAAACCAAATTTCATATTTTGGAAACAAGTTAACGAGCGCAAGTGTGTGTTTAAAATCAGAAAGGCAAACCTATGATTTTCCTTCATTGCATAATAAAACTTTGAATTTTTGGATTTGTGAGTTATATCATTTTTTCTTCATGACGAGTTATACTTCATTGCGAAAATCACGAAAATGGTTGGCTACAAGTGGTGCAATCGAAATGGGTTTGACACGTGATATCTTATAATCACATACGAGAACCAACTGTTTTAGCTCAAGCAAGTGGTTTCGTTCAAAACTTTACTATTGTATAGGGAAGATTTCTTTCCGTAGCACGATTGTCATGACACTGTTTTAATTTGGTCAAAAGGATATTTTAACGGAAGTTACATGCAAATTATGCTCGAGATCGTGATGCATAACTTGGAGTTATGAGGGTGTTGAGTCATGTGTGCTTAAAAATGATTTCATGTATTATGCCTTTGAACGTTTAATATGAGAAATAATTTTCAATAATTTTAAAAATGTCGTGCATGAAGGCTATGAACTCAAAGGGTCGGGTAGGATTAGCGGTTTAAAGTACAAAGAAAGAATCTGAGAGAAGGGAATGTGCCAGTCAACTCAGTGATGGGCGATTTATACTTTTGATACTTATAGGAAAAGAGGTAAGATCGGTAATGTCGGGGAAAAGGGGATTTTGGCATCAATGGTGTGATGGCAGATGGAGTCTTACTCAGAAGTGCACCATAAAGTTATCAGTATCTTGTCAGATTGAAGCACAGTTGGGTTGAGCCTGAGTTTTGAAGTATTGGGATGATTACGTAAGTTAAAAACTCGCTCCAAGTAAACCGTGAACCTCTTCCAACTGAAGACGGCGAAGTGTTAAGCTAAGCGCGATCCACTGAGCAAGGAAAGCTCTGTTAGAAAATCTGGCGGTTGAGGGGCGGGCACTATAGGAGCATCGTCTTGTCGTTTTCTTCACAGATCAAGGTTGGCAACTGTTTGAGATGTTGTCGAAGGATTGGAAGGCCAGATGTTTAGAGAAGGTGGATATTGTCGGAGGTGAGGGAACATGTCAGAATATTATGGTAATGGAAAGTGGTTTCTTGGGAGGGGAGTTGTTACCAATGATATTTTAACAGTTCGAAGGGGAGAAGTGTTTAGTACCATTAAAGTGAGTGCATGGACTATATCGGGATATTGGGCGATGTGATACATTTGGATAGGGAAGAGATGAGGCTAGGAAATGGGACTGGGTCTTGCATGTGAATAGGTAGTTATGAAGATAAATTTGGTTATGTGTGCGGATGATCGTGAGGACTTGGTCTTGCCTCCTAACAAATGCAAGTGTACCTGTGTCATGTGGTGAGAAGAAGGGGTGACTAGATTATATGAAAAAGAGTTGCAAATGACGTATTGCGGGTATGATCAAATGGTTGATATCAAATGTTGGATTGTCATTATTCGGGGTGGTTATTCGGGTGAAAATTTTGGGTCAGAATGTTGGATTAAGGTAAGTGTAAATCCCGGCTAGAAATTTGAAAAGCGATCCTAATGCGACAAGTGGGTTGAGTGATAAATGGCGACTGTCTAGAAGTAGAACTCGTGTTCTCCTCGGCCGCGGTGGACTCCGGGTGAGTTCATTTGTTTCCATCAAATCGTTGATGAGAAAGCTCTATGTGGTTGGTTGTAGTGCCTTGGGGTGGGTTAAAGTTTGACGGATTAGATGAAGCATTCTTGGAGATAAGTAAATCCCGGTAGTCAGATCGATTTTGTTAGTGAAAAAATAGGCTAGTATGTCGCCATAAGGGGAATAATCTGGAACTGAGAAGTTCACCTAGTGGAACAGAAAACGTGGGGTATGGCTAAGAGAGTCAAGCTTGCAAGTGTATGAACGGTACACGAGAATATGAGGAAGCTTTCGGCTATGGGTTGGATGTTATTATTTCAGTGTGTGCCTGGTCTGAAGTTTGCCACCTTTAGTAAGTCTTTCTCTGAAAGAAGTGGTCTATGTTTCTTCTAGAAGCCATGTCAAGAGGTTGGTCGAGATGCCGAAGGGGATAGCTTGAAGAATGTAAGTAAGTATTACTGTGATAAGCATTCTGAGTGAGCAATAAGTGTGTTGTCGGGCAAGATAAACTTGTAATGTGAGAAAGTATTGCTCCTCTTGTATGGAAAGGCAAACCGGAATAAAAGCTAGGGATGTTATTGACTATAGATGAGCTAGTGGTACTCGATGATGTGATTGGGGCGAACTAAACTCTTCGACGGATTATTCGGGCACTGATTATGTGGAAAGGTTACGTTCTATAGTATTTATATAATTGTGCAAAGATATATGTGGAAATGATATCACGGGTGTGATACATATGGTATGGACATATTGGTATTATAGTTATGGGTAAAATGGGTATTATCAAGTAGTAGTAATCGATGTTGGGGATGTGAGTAAGTATTAAGGCAATGTGTATGGCTTGTGCATTTTGATGTTAACTTTGTGTAAATCAGGATTTTCTTACGTGGGTTTATGTCGCTTTACCTTGAAGAAGCAGACACTGATGTAATTATAAATGTATGGGATTCGATAAATTCAGTGGTGTATTGTGTTATGCCTTTGGGGCTTACTCAGCGTGGCAAGGGAATAAATGGGCAGTAGAGCGAAGGATGGTGTAAGGTTAAATATAAATATATGGATATTCAAAGAATTAGTGATCGACGTTGTGGGATAAACCGATGAGTTAGTAGTGTTGTGAGCGATTTTAGAGGGCTTTGCAAAGTATTATGTTGTTGAATACAGGAATTCTTGCATGTAGCCTTGGGGGGTGGATCAAGAGTGACCCTGTGTCAGGTTGGCAATGTGGGTATTTATTATTTTAGTCAGGAAAGGTTGAAGGTGGCTCGTGACTGTCGTAAGAGCTACGCGGTTAATCGGCGAGAAGACGTAGGATTTCAGGTGAGAGTGGTTTGTTGCTTAAAGTATTCCCTTGGGAAAAAGGGGTGATGCAATTTGGCTCAGCGACTGTGAAAGGACGAGAAGTTACGTGAGAACTAGAGTCAGAAATAAGGTCTAAGCATCCTCATCTTTTTTCCAAGGAAAATTCCGGGACGGAATTCTGTTAAGGGAGGGAGAGTTGTAACACCCGTGAATTTTGGGCAAATTGGTTAATGAATCAGAGATCAAGGTTTGGAGGGGAAAATAAGACAATGGAAGGGGTCAATATGTAAAATAGTTCAAAAGGGGCCCAAAAAGGGCCTAAAACCCTAGACATTATTCACTTCGTTCCTGGAAAGTTTTTAGTGCACGATGAGTGTGTTTTTGTGTGTGGGCGGCGACCGAAGGTAGAAGAAAGAGCTCGATCTTAGTTGAGAGCGGAAATCAGAATTTGAAACTGCGTGAAATTCTTCAGTGGGAGGTAAGCGTTAAAATCCTATCTCTTGTTCCCTTCCATCGTTTTATATTAGAAGGGTTTGGGGCGATTTCGGTTTCTTCCTTTCCGGTTCGACACTGGTTTGAGTTTGAGGTTGTGGACTGTTGAAGAAAGACTAGATTCGTAGGTTAATCTAGTGTAGATGGTTAAAATAAATACCAAATGCCATTGTAAGATTATTGGGTTTTGAGGATTAATGGTTGAAAAATGTTATGGACTGAGTGTTTGGACTGAGACCTGGTAATCGCTGCCCAAAATTTGGTGTGTGACCCTCGACCGGGGTCTTGGCCTTCGGGGGTATGACCAGGGTGGTCTTCGACCGGTGTGGCCTTTCGACCGGTGTGGTCATCGACCAGTGTGGCCATCGACTGGGGTGGTCTTCGACCGGTGTGGCCTTTCGACCTGTGTGGTCATCGACCGGTGTGGCCATCGACCGGGGTGGTCTTCGACCGGTGTGTTTGTCTACCAAAGAAACTCTTCGACCGAAGTTGTAAGAGACCAAGGTCACTCTACGACCCGGGCCTTATGTGATCATGTCCCGGGGTCTCATCGACATGGGGGGGAAGGTTAAGTTTTCCATATTTATCAACCAAAGGATACATTGTTAGTCCAATCCTAATCTTGAAGGTTTAGAAGTAAGAAATTTTATATTAATTTCACGAATTGGAATGTAGGACTTCGGAAATTCCAAGTCTAGCGTTCGGGCGTGTATCAGGATTCCCTATCAGGTGAGTTCCCTTATTTCCAACAAATGTTAATGTATTTTCGAACTGGAAATGGGTTATTTTAAATTGCTTAGTATGCGTGTTGTTAATCTTGATTTAAACGATATCTTCATGTCAATATGATGTTGTTGGGTAAAGTCTCATTTATATCTCTCATATATGTTCAAATTGTAATGTGGCGCACTATTCAATTATGAGTTGGTCATGACCATATGTACTTGATTAACCATCGGGGATGGTTAAGCCGTGTATTTGAAATTTGTTTCCCTATACACGGAAACGGCATCGATATGGGGGCGTATGGGGATCTACTGGGGGGCCCAAGGACGAGTGGTCCTTATGATGGTGGACGAATTGTTGCGTAAGCTGGTCACTTCATGTAGCATTATGTTGTGAGATTAAATTTATCATTGCATAAATCTTTTATTTTTATAAATGGACGAGGTTGGGAATTCACTAGACCTTTCAGTCTAATCCTCGCTTCCTATTTTCTAAAACCCATTTTCAGGTAACCGGGTCACTCCTGGATCATCCAGAGGAACAGAGAAGTGTAAGATGCTAAGTATTATGTTGTTGAATACAGGAATTCTTGCATGTAGCCTTGGGGGGTGGATCAAGAGTGACCTGTGTCAGGTTGGCAATGTGGGTATTTATTATTTTAGTCAGGAAAGGTTGAAGGTGGCTCGTGATTGTCGTAAGAGCTACGCGGTTAATCGGTGAGAAGACGTAGGATTTCAGGTGAGAGTGGTTTGTTGCTTAAAGTATTCCCTTGGGAAAAAGGGGTGATGCAAGTTGGCTCAGCGACTGTGAAAGGACGAGAAGCTACGTGAGAACTAGAGTCGGAAATAAGGTCTAAGCAACCGCATCTTTTTTTCCAAGGAAAATTCCGGGACGAAATTCTGTTAAGGGAGGGAGAGTTGTAACACCCGTGAATTTTGGGCAAATTGGTTAATGAATCAGAGATCAAGGTTTGGAGGGGAAAATAAGACAATGGAAGGGGTCAATGTGTAAAATAGTTCAAAAGGGGCCCAAAAAGGGCCTAAAACCCTAGACATTATTCACTTCGTTCCTGGAAAGTTTTTAGTGCACGGTGAGTGTGTTTTTGTGTGTGGAAGGCGATCGAAGGAAGAAGAAAGAGCTCGATCGAAGTCGAGAGCGGAAATCAGAATTTGAAACTGCGTGAAATTCTTCAGTGGGAGGTAAGCGTCAAAATCCTATCTCTTGTTCCCTTCCATCGTTTTATATTAGAAGGGTTTGGGGCGATTTCGGTTTCTTCCTTTTCGGTTCGACACTGGTATGAGTTTGAGGTTGTAGGCTGTTGAAGAAAGACTAGATTCGTAGGTTAATCTAGTGTAGATGGTTAAAATAAATACCGAAATCCATTGTAAGATTATTGGGTTTTGAGGATTAATGGTTGAAAAATGTTATGGACTGAGTGTTTGGACTGAGACCTGGTAATCGCTGCCTAAAATTTGGTGTGTGACCCTCGACCGGGGTCTTGGCCTTCGGGGGTATGACCGGGGTGGTCTTCGACCGGTGTGGCCTTTCGACCGGTGTGGTCATCGACCGGTATGGCCATCGACTGGGTGGTCTTCGACCGGTGTGGCCTTTCGACCAGTGTGGTCATCGACCGGTGTGGCCATCGACCGGGGTGGTCTTCGACCGGTGTGTTTGTCTACTAAAGAGACTCTTCGACCGAAGTTGCAAGAGACCAAGGTCACTCTACGACCCGGGCCTTATGTGATCATGTCCCGGGGTGTCATCGACATGGGGGGAAGGTTAAGTTTTCCATATTTATCAACCAAAGGATACAGTGTTAGTCCAATCCTAATCTTGAAGGTTTAGAAGTAAGAAATTTTATATTAATTTCACGAATTGGAATGTAGGACTTCGGAAATTCCAAGTCTAGCGTTCGGGCGTGTGTCAGGATTCCCTATCAGGTGAGTTCCCTTATTTCCAACAAATGTTAATGTATTTTCGAACTGGAAATGGGTTATTTTAAATTGCTTAGTATGCGTGTTGTTAATCTTGATTTAAACGATATCTTCATGTCAATATGATGTTGTTGGGTAAAGTCTCATTTATATCTCTCATATATGTTCAAATTGTAATGTGGCGCACTATTCAATTATGAGTTGGTCATGACCATATGTACTTGATTAACCATCGAGGATGGTTAAGCCGTGTATTTGGAATTTTTTCCCTATACACGGAAACGACATCGATATGGGGGGGCGTTTGGGGATCTACTGGGGGGCCCAAGGACGAGTGGTCCTTACGATGGTGGACGAATTGTTGCGTAAGCTGGTCACTTCATGTAGCATTATGTTGTGAGATTAAATTTATCATTGCATAAATCTTTTATTTTTATAAATGGACGAGGTTGGGAATTCACTAGACCTTTCAGTCTAATCCTCGCTTCCTATTTTCTAAAACCCATTTTCAGGTAACCGGGTCACTCCTGGATCATCCAGAGGAACAGAGAAGTGTAAGATGCTAAGTATTATGTTGTTGAATACAGAAATTCTTGCATGTAGCCTTGGGGGGTGGATCAAGAGTGACCCTGTGTCAGGTTGGCAATGTGGGTATTTATTATTTTAGTCAGGAAAGGTTGAAGGTGGCTCGTGACTGTCGTAAGAGCTACGCGGTTTATCGGCGAGAACACGTAGGATTTCAGGTGAGAGTGGTTTGTTGCTTAAAGTATTCCCTTGGGAAAAAGGGGTGATGCAAGTTGGCTCAGCGACTGTGAAAGGACGAGAAGCTACGTGTCGGAAATAAGGTCTAAGCATCCGCATCTTTTTTCCAAGGAAAATTCTGGGACGAAATTCTGTTAAGGGAGGGAGAGTTGTAACACCCGTGAATTTTGGGCAAATTGGTTAATGAATCAGAGATCAAGGTTTAGAGGGGAAAATAAGACAATGGAAGGGGTCAATGTGTAAAATAGTTCAAAAGGGGCCCAAAAAGGGCCTAAAACCCTAGACATTATTCACTTCGTTCCTAGAAAGTTTTTAGTGCACGGTGAGTGTGTTTTTGTGTGTGGGCGGCGACCGAAGGAAGAAGAAAGAGCTCGATCGAAGTCGAGAGTGGAAATCAAAATTTGAAACTGCGTGAAATTCTTCAGCGGGAGGTAAGCGTCAAAATCCTATCTCTTGTTCCCTTCCATCGTTTTATATTAGAAGGGTTTGGGGCGATTTCGGTTTCTTCCTTTTCGGTTCGACACTGGTGTGAGTTTGAGGTTGTAGACTGTTGAAGAAAGACTAGATTCGTAGGTAAATCTAGTGTAGATGGTTAAAATAAATACCGAAATCCATTGTAAGATTATTGGGTTTTGAGGATTAATGGTTGAAAAATGTTATGGACTGAGTGTTTGGACTGAGACCTGGTAATCGCTGCCCAAAATTTTGTGTGTGACCCTCGACCGGGGTCTTGGCCTTCGGGTGTATGACCGGGGTGGTCTTCGACCGGTGTGGTCATCGACCGGTGTGGCCATCGACTGGGGTGGTCTTCGACCGGTGTGGCCTTTCGACCAGTGTGGTCATCGACCGGGGTGGCCATCGACCGGGGTGGTCTTCGACCGGTGTGTTTGTCTACCAAAGAGACTCTTCGACCGAAGTTGCAAGAGACCAAGGTCACTCTACGACCCGGGCCTTATGTGATCATGTCCCGGGGTCTCATCGACATGGGGGGAAGGTTAAGTTTTCCATATTTATCAACCAAAGGATACAGTGTTAGTCCAATCCTAATCTTGAAGGTTTAGAAGTAAGAAATTTTATATTAATTTCACGAATTGGAATGTAGGACTTCGGAAATTCCAAGTCTAGCGTTCAGGCGTGTGTCAGGATGCCCTATCAGGTGAGTTCCCTTATTTCCAACAAATGTTAATGTATTTTTGAACTGGAAATGGGTTATTTTAAATTGCTTAGTATGCGTGTTGTTAATCTTGATTTAAACGATATCTTCATGTCAATATGATGTTGTTGGGTAAAGTCTCATTTATATCTCTCATATATGTTCAAATTGTAATGTGGCGCACTATTCAATTATGAGTTGGTCATAACCATATGTACTTGATTAACCATCGGGGATGGTTAAGCCGTGTACTTGGAATTTGTTTCCCTATACACGGAAACGGCATCGATATGGGGGGCGTATGGCGATCTACTGGGGGGCCTAAGGACGAGTGGTCCTTACGATGGTGGACGAATTATTGCGTAAGCTGGTCACTTCATGTAGCATTATGTTGTGAGATTAAATTTATCATTGCATGAATCTTTTATTTTTATAAATGGACGAGGTTGGGAATTCACTAGACCTTTCGGTCTAATCCTCGCTTCCTATTTTCTAAAACCCATTTTCAGGTAACCGGGTCACTCCTGGATCATCCAGAGGAACAGAGAAGTGTAAGATGCTAAGTATTATGTTGTTGAATACAGGAATTCTTGCATGTAGCCTTGGGGGGTGGATCAAGAGTGACCTGTGTCAGGTTGGCAATGTGGGTATTTATTATTTTAGTCAGGAAAGGTTGAAGGTGGCTCGTGATTGTCGTAAGAGCTACGCGGTTAATCGGTGAGAAGACGTAGGATTTCAGGTGAGAGTGGTTTGTTGCTTAAAGTATTCCCTTGGGAAAAAGGGGTGATGCAAGTTGGCTCAGCGACTGTGAAAGGACGAGAAGCTACGTGAGAACTAGAGTCGGAAATAAGGTCTAAGCAACCGCATCTTTTTTTCCAAGGAAAATTCCGGGACGAAATTCTGTTAAGGGAGGGAGAGTTGTAACACCCGTGAATTTTGGGCAAATTGGTTAATGAATCAGAGATCAAGGTTTGGAGGGGAAAATAAGACAATGGAAGGGGTCAATGTGTAAAATAGTTCAAAAGGGGCCCAAAAAGGGCCTAAAACCCTAGACATTATTCACTTCGTTCCTGGAAGGTTTTTAGTGCACGGTGAGTGTGTTTTTGTGTGTGGGCGGCGACCGAAGGAAGAAGAAAGAGCTCGATCGAAGTCGAGAGCGGAAATCAGAATTTGAAACTGCGTGAAATTCTTCAGCGGGAGGTAAGCGTCAAAATCCTATCTCTTGTTCCCTTCCATCGTTTTATATTAGAAGGGTTTAGGGCGATTTCGGTTTCTTCCTTTTCGGTTCGACACTGGTGTGAGTTTGAGGTTGTGGACTGTTGAAGAAAGACTAGATTCGTAGGTAAATCTAATGTAGATGGTTAAAATATATGCCGAAATCCATTGTAAGATTATTGGGTTTTGAGGATTAATGGTTGAAAAATGTTATGGACTGAGTGTTTAGACTGAGACCTGGTAATCGCTGCCCAAAATTTGGTGTGTGACCCTCGACCGGGGTCTTGGCCTTCGGGGGTATGACCGGGGTGGTCTTCGACCGGTGTAGCTCTTCGACCGGTGTGGTCATCGACCGGTGTGGTCATCGACCGGTGTGGCCATCGACTGGGGTGGTCTTCGACCGGTGTGGCCTTTCCACCAGTGTGGTCATCGACCGGTGTGGCCATCGACCGGGGTGGTCTTCGACCGGTGTGTTTGTCTACCAAAGAGACTCTTCGACCGTAGTTGCAAGAGACCAAGGTCACTCTACGACCCGGGCCTTATGTGATCATGTCCCGGGGTCTCATCGACATGGGGGGGAAGGTTAAGTTTTCCATATTTATCAACCAAAGGATACAGTGTTAGTCCAATCCTAATCTTGAAGGTTTAGAAGTAAGAAATTTTATATTAATTTCACGAATTGGAATGTAGGACTTCGGAAATTCCAAGTCTAGCGTTCGGGCGTGTGTCAGGATTCCCTATCAGGTGAGTTCCCTTATTTCCAACAAATGTTAATGTATTTTCGAACTGGAAATGGGTTATTTTAAATTGCATAGTATGCGTGTTGTTAATCTTGATTTAAACGATATCTTCATGTCAATATGATGTTGTTGGGTAAAGTCTCATTTATATCTCTCATATATGTTCAAATTGTAATGTGGCGCACTATTCCATTATGAGTTGGTCATGACCATATGTACTTGATTAACCATCGGGGATGGTTAAGCCGTGTATTTGGAATTTGTTTCCCTATACACGGAAACGACATCGATATGGGGGGCGTATGGGGATCTACTGGGGGGCCCAAGGACGAGTGGTCCTTACGATGGTGGACGAATTGTTGCGTAAGCTGGTCACTTCATGTAGCATTATGTAGTGAGATTAAATTTATCATTGCATAAATCTTTTATTTTTATAAATGGACGAGGTTGGGAATTCACTAGACCTTTTAGTCTAATCCTCGCTTCCTATTTTCTAAAACCCATTTTCAGGTAACCGGGTCACTCCTGGATCATCCAGAGGAACAGAGAAGTGTAAGATGCTAAGGAGTCGAAGTGCGGGGCATAGAAGCGGCGTAGATGTTTTCTTTTCATTTATTTTAGTTCTTGGTTGTAATAGACTCAACGCTAGGCTATGTTGTTCCTTTATCAAATTGTGTATTCGGACCCGAGTTTGGGCTTTGTTATGTGTGTGTCCCAATACGCAATCATTCAATCAAGCAATCACATAAACAATATATTAAATCAAACCTGATATTGATATGCAATGGATTCAAAGGATTACAAGCTTGGAATTGAAATCCTCTCTTTCTCTCTTTCTTGTTCACGGCGCCACACCACCAAAGACCACCCTCAATAATAATTTTGCAATAAAGATCCCTTGAACCCTAATTAACACTATGACAAATTATTTATACATAGGCTTTAATTAGCCTATTGGGCTTGACACAGTTTAGGCCCAACAACCTAAAACAAACTAATAATTAAAAATATAAAATTCTAATAAATAAAATACGTAAACCGACTTTGACTATTTATTAGAAAAGGACCCTAGACTATTTGCTGAGACGACTTTAACAGCTTTTAACTTCAGATTTCCATCTTCAAATAATTATGATCTTGAATCCAATAAATATGTGCTCTAACAATCTCCCCCTTTGGATCAAGATCATTCTTTATCTTTGTCAATCAGAAAATGTAATCTTCCTCTTTGTCTTCAGAATATAGCAATCTCCCCAATCGATGAGAATATCTCTTGGAAAGAAATTATCTCCAGTAAAGCATCTTCAAGAAAAATTTCTTCATATCAGCATATCTTCACTATCTTCAGAATATCTTCCATTTCTTGATTGACTCTTCACTATCTTCAGAATATCTTCCATTTCTTGATTGACGCTTCTCCCCCTTTTTGATGAAAAGAGTTCAGCAAAACGTGTCTTCAAGAAATTTCTTCCACCATTGATCTTGCAGACAGAACCACTGATTATCCGTCAATTCATTAATATGTTCATCCAGATCTTTGCAAATCTAGACAATTTATAGAATGAAGTGTAACTCCTGAATCAACAAATGAATCAGTTAAAATTGCCTGTCAGTAACACAAAGTCACTGTGTGTAACGAATACACAATATAAAGGAGCTTTTATGATGGTCACTCCCCCAGGGCTTCCATTCAATCATCGAAACACCACAAAGGCAATTTCTATGAACGTTATGACAAAGAAACAAACTCTTTGTGTGTTCGTGCAAGTGATAGAATAAATTAAGCAGATGATGTTTGCTTATAAGGCTCAAATAAGTGTAAACCACTGAGACAAGTAGTTAAACACAGACTCAATGTGCATTAGTAAAGTGTGAAGGTGGGGCAGACTTCCTTCTTTTCAATATCCAGATTTTCCAAATGAAAATCAGATAGCATATGTGTTGCGTCCCCTTTAAAAATGAAACATTTTCTTGTTGAGAAGAAAATGAGTAGATGGTGGGGTAAAGTCAAGAGTTGGCATGGGCTAGTTGCCTGTTTCAATAATGTTCACCAAGAATTGTGAAGCATTAGAAATGTGGCTGCCCGGCTCAGAAAGTAGTTGGTGCAGAGTTTAAAAATTCTTTTACTCTGATCTCTCACCCTCTTTCTTTTAATCTTTAAGCTCACAGCTAACCAAACTCTCTTTTAATATTGTCCCTCATCACACATCCCACACTCATTTCTTGTTGGACTCCTCACATTCTTTCACTACAGGATTAACTTCTTGGGTAGGAAACACTGGTTAACGTGAATCCATAGAAGTTCACTTAAGTCCTAGCACACTGATCCCATGTTTTCCTATGAAGCATAAGATGCTCAGGTGATTTAACTTTATCAGTTAAGGCTCAATGATGAAGCAGAAAACATTAAAATCACACTTCCAAATCAAGAAATCTTTTTGAGAATTGGGAAGTGGTTTGAACAATTAAGAACATGTTTTCTTCTGATTGAAAGTTGTCCTCCTTTCAACCATGGAGGAGATGAAGATTAAGAATTATACCTTTTGAGTACAGTCTTACATCTCACGAAGTCAAGCTTAAAGTCATATAGATATGATCTTTGAAGCATCTCTCAACCTACAAAAGTCTAAAAGTCTAGTCAAAGTAACTTTATTCACTGAAATTGAAATAACATAAAGCAGTAAAACAATTGATGTACGAGTTCTGATCAGACATAATCAGAAGTCATCGCCATACTCCTTTGACTTGATCGCTCCCCCTAAATTTATGCATTACTAACAATTCGATCAGTAAGTACAATGCATTCAGAATTGCTCCCCCTCAAACTAACATTGATCATCTGAGATCATGAACAAACTATTAAAGAGCAGGTATCATGCGGAAATAATAATAAAGAAATGAAAAAGAAATACAATAAGAAACTTTAATAGGTAACCACCGATTAGGTCTTAAGATTTAGCATACCAAGTCTTGAGACAAGAAAATTAAATCTCTTTTCGTCTAAAGGTTTGGTAAACAAATCTGCAAGCTGATAATCGGTTTTTACAAAATAAAGTTCAATTGTGCCCTTTTCTACATTATCTTTTATAAAATGATACCGGACATCTATGTGTTTGGTCTTAGTATGCTGAACAGGGTTAGCGGTAATCGCAATAGCGCTCTTCGAATCACAATAGATCGGGATTCTATTGAAATGAAATCCATAGTCTCGCAGTTGTGTTCTCATCCACAAGACTTGAGAACAGCAGCTAGCAACAGCTACATATTCCGCTTCGGCCGTTGATGTGGAGACACATAATTGCTTCTTCGAAGACCATCTGACGAGTTTATCTCCGAGAAATTGTATATGACCCGAGGTGCTTTTCCTGTCTAACATGCAACCAGCATGATCTGCGTCTGAATAAGATGTTAGTTCAAAGCTTGTATCCTTAGGATACCACAGACCAAGATCTGCAGTCCCCCTCAGATACCTGAAAATCCGCTTTACAGCAGACAAATGGGATTCTTTAGGATTTGCTTGATATCTAGCACATAAGCATGTAGAAAACATTATATCCGGCCTACTTGAAGTGAGATACATTAAGGAACCTATCATCCCTCTATAAGTCCTAACATCAACAGCCTTTCCCGAAAGATCGGTGCCAATCTTAGTACCAGGTGCCATTGGGGTACCAATCGGTTTACAATCTTCCATTCTGAACTTCCGAAGAATATCCAGAATGTATTTAGATTGATTGATAAAAATCCCCGTTGAAAATTGTTTGACTTGCAATCCGAGAAAGAAATTCATCTCTCCTATCATGCTCATTTGAAAACGAGACACCATGAGGTTTGCAAAGTTCCTACAGTACTTAGGATTTGTAGAACCAAAAATAATATCATCCACATATATTTGAATTAGAATGATATCGCCTTTATCCTTTTTAATAAAAAGAGTGGTATCAACCGTACCTTTTGTGAAACCCGACTTAACCAAGAATTGAGATAGAATATCATACCAGGCGCGAGGAGCTTGTTTCAGACCATAAAGAGCTTTATCCAAGATGTAGACATGGTTCGGCTTATCTGGATTTACAAACCCTTCTGGCTGTGAGACGTAGACTTCTTCCTTGAGTACTCCATTCAGAAAAGTTGTCTTCACGTCCATTTGATAGACGGTGAAGTTCTTGTGGGCTGCGTAGGCTAAGAACATCCGAATTGCCTCTATATGTGCCACTGGAGCATAAGTCTCATCGTAGTCTATCCCTTCCTCTTGCCTATATCCCTTGGCGACAAGTCGTGCTTTGTTTCGGATAACGGTGCCATCTTCATCTTTCTTGTTTTTGAACACCCATTTCGTACCAATGATGGTTTTACCTTGCGGTTTGGGTACGAGTCTCCAGACTTTCAATACTTCAAACTGATTCAGCTCATCTTGCATCGCAGTTACCCAATCTGAATCGGCAAGGGCCTCAGATACGCGTGTAGGCTCGATCTTGCTCAGAAAGGATTCATACATACATAGATTTGATGTTGCAGACCTAGTTTGCACCGGTGCAGAAGGATCTCCAATAATTTGATGTATCGGGTGCTCTTTGGTCCACTTTTGTTCATGAGGGAGTGGATTAGATGCATGTTGATCATTGTCCGCATCTAGGAATCCACTAGTATCTCCTTCAGAGGGTTCTAAATTAACGGGGGCTTCAGTTGAAGTAGTTGTTGCAGAAGTTGTAGTAGGTACAGCTTGGACAATCTGTTGATCAGACCTTACAGTACATCCTACGGAGTCATCTACTTCTGTCTCGGCATTGTTGGTCACAACTTCAACTGTCGGAGTAGGCGTTTGAACCGGAACTTCTTGCTGAATGGGGGAACCAAATTCAGTAGAGATATCGGAAGTGGTCGGATGAGTAGTCATTGAGTCTTCTATCCTGTCAACCACAACAGAGTTAGGCAATTTAGAACCAAGAAATTCATCATAGAATAGTTCAAATAATAAATCCAAATCAGATAAATTAGAAGTAGACGACGAAGCGCCATCTGATTTGTTCTCTTGAGGTGCAGGTCCTGGACTGGTTGGTCCAGAAGCTAAAACTCCGGTAATGACGGGTTCTGAACTGATGTGCTCAGAAGCCATTTCCTCATTGAATGTAACATTGACGCTCTCGATCACTGTCTTCGACTTCTTTAAATAAACACGATATGCAGACGATGTAGAGGAATAACCAACAAAGATGCCTTCATCCGCCTTAGCACTGAATTTGTTCAGATTCTCTCGGTCGTTTAGAACATAACACTTACAACCAAAAACATGAAAATATTTAATGGTTGGTGTGCGGTTGTTGATCAACACATACGGAGTCTTCTGAAATCGGCGGTGTATCATGGAGCGATTCTGAGTGTGACACGCAGTCGATATAGCTTCAGCCCACAAAAATAAAGGTAATTCAGATTGGCTGAGCATTGTTCGAGCGGCCTCGACAAGTGTATGATTTCTCCTTTCGACGACTCCGTTCTATTGAGGCGTGCGAGCAGCAGAGTATTGATGTGATATCCCGACCGATTCGAGATATTCTTCAACTGTCTTGTTCTTAAACTCTGTGCCATTGTCGGTCCTGAGAATCTTGACCTGTTTTTGCAGATTGACTTGGGTCGTCTTCAGAAACGTAATGAGAACATCGGGAGTCTCATCTTTAGACCGTAGAAACTTAACCCAAGTGTATCACGTATAGTCATCCACGATAACCAACACATACTTCTTTCCTCCTAAGCTTTGCGTTCGCATAGGACCGCATAGATCCATATGCAACAACTCTAACGGAGAGTTGGTACTAGGTTCAGGCTTTGGTTTGTGTGGGGCTCTCTTCATCTTTCCCTTTTCACACGCTGCACATAGATGTTCTTTCTCATACTTCAGCTCTGGAAGATCTTTCACTAGCTTACCACTGACCAGCTTGTTGATGTACCGAAAGTTGAGGTGAGAAAGCCGTCGATGCCATAACCAGCTTTTTTCATCGAGGCCTTTGATAGTAGGCAGACCTGATTGTCAGCCTGGACCTTTGACAAATTGATGGTGTAGAGGTTTGACTTGCGAGCTCTGACCAGGAGTTCTTTTCCTTCTTCAGTGCGTACTGAACATGTCTTGGCCTTGAAATTAACCTCTAAGTCTTTGTCGCAGAACTGGCCAATGCTGAATAGGTTGTGCCCTAAGCCTTCAACGTAACTCACCTTCTTGATCGTAAGATTTTCATGTACAACATCACCATATCCCAGAATAGGTGAAAACTGATCATTTCCGAAACGAACTGTGCCGCAGTATTTGTCCTTATAATTAGACAACATACTCTTCTGCCCGGTCATATGTTTGGAACACCCACTATCCAAATACCACATATGACGGGTCTGCACAAAACAAATCAAGAAAGAAGAGGTTTAGGAACCCATTTAAAAATGGGACCTCCACTGTTAGTATTTGATTTTGGTACCCATTTAAATTTGGGTCCGCTTTTTCTTTGAAAACCAGAAGCATGATAAGACGTATGATAATGATAAGATGAAACATTATATGAACCATACCAAACATCAGAATATCTACGAGAAGCATAATCACATTCACCATAATTTAAAAACTTTTTAGTACTAGATGGAGCTAACTGAAATAATTGCTTTATAGAATATTTCTTGCGAGAATCAACAAGATTATTTTTAAAAGTAGCAACATTCACACTCAATTCATCTTTACTAGAAGTCTTTTTATTCAAAATAAAACTAGAACTAGATTTAGCTTTCTCGTCTATCTTCTGTTTCGGTATCCATGCAGTCTTAACTCCAACCCTTTGCTTTCTCAAATCTGAAACATTTGAAACTTTAGAGTTAGAATGATGAGAATTAAGAGAATGCATCTTCTTTGGCTTACCAGTGTGGATCGGTTTCTGTGAAAGCTGAGATTTTTGTTGCTTACCTTTTGCTTTCTTGAATTTCACATAAACTGATTTATCAACTTTCGTTGATGTGTTCACCTTTTTCATGTACACTGGGTAATCCAAAGGAATTTACAACACAAGATGAATGATGAGGAAGTTTAGAAGAAAAATCAAACTGAGAAACACACTTATTTAAAACACCTTCAGAGTTTAGGAAAGTAAGCTCATTATTAAGGGAACCAGATCTGTCATCCGAATTTAAAGCTTTGGAGAGTTTAGGAAAATTAGAATTTTTGAACACTATTGAAAATACAGTTTGTTCTAAGTCCATCAAAATTCTTTCATCTGAAAGAGTATTCTCAAGTTCAGAAATTTTACTTTCCAAAACGAGGGGAGGAACGTACAACTTACCTTCAATGGGTTTAGCCTCCAACTCTTTAACAGAATAACTCTCAAAATAATCATTTGAAAGAAATTTTGATTTATTAGAACGATAACTGTTATTCAACTTCTCATAGCGAAATGGAAGTTGAACTTTAGTTGTGTTCTTTCTTTTATCATATTCCTTGGCTTTATCTTTTTCCGACAGACTAGTCCAAAAAGGTTTGAGTTCTTGATGTTGAGGAGCCAATAACATAAACCCAAAGTCATAAAGTGCAGGCACTTCAGATATCACCTTTTTGAGATGATGTGGGTTTTTGTAACCAAGTCCCCAAGTATCAGGTTTCTCTTTAGGTTTGTTCAAATGAATAGTGTGTTCAGTTTGTCCCAAAGAATGTAATTTTTCTTCCAAAGCATTCACCTTTTCTATTAAAGATTTATTCTCTTTTGAAGTAGAAAAGTACCTTTTAGCAATCTCTCTAGATTTAAACTCACATTCTTTAAACTTTGAACCAGTTTCAGATAACTCTTTATGAATAATAGTCTTTTCTTTAGCGTTGGTGTCTATATTTTTGTGCAAAGTTTCAATTAATACATTTTTCTCAGCAATATCATTACTAAGTTTATGTATAGATTGATTTTTCTCATTTATGACACCTCTTTCACGCTTCAGTTTGGACTCTAATTCTTGGAGTTTAGACATCATAGCATTCATTTGGTTCAATAAATCAAATTCAGTAAAGTTACATACCTCATCAGTATCTCCATCATCCGAAACAGCTTCAGCTTCTGACTGGTTCTTCCCCATCAAGCACAAATGTGCTGTCTCATCCTTCTCTCCTTCTTCAGATTCTTCATCCGAGTGGTCGAGCCAGTATTCATCCTCGGCCATTAATGCTTTTCCAGCCTCTTGTTTCTTGGCTAGAAGCATTTTATTCTTGTAATAGTCTGAATTTCGGACTTTTGATTTGCGGCAGTCCTTGGCAAAATGACCGAGTCTACCACAGTTGTAGCACTTAATCGGTTCTTCTTTCTTGATCTCTTCAGCTCCATCCTTCTTCATTTCTTCTGATCTCCTTTCTTCAACTTTCTCTTTATGCTTGTAGTTGTTCGGACCAGACGAGTATCGCTGACTATTGGAGTTTGACTTTTTATAGAACTTCTTTTGGAAAGCCTTGGTTAACATAAGCATGGTTTCCATCAGTTTTTCACAATCGTCAGTTTCAGACTTTTCCTCACAATCAGCTTCTTCCGAATCAGAGTCTATCACCTTCTTCTTCTTTGACTTCTTAACCACAAGAGCAACTGGATCAGCAACTGCTTTGTCAGCCTTTTTCATCTCAGCCTTGATCTCTTCTACCTCTTCCTCATTCTGTCTGAGGATCTCATAAACTTCATGAAGAGGAATGTCATGCAGATCCTTCAACTCTCTCATCTGACGGGTGAACCTCTTCCATTCAGGCTGAAGATTGCTGAGAAATTTCACATTCAGCTCCACGTGAGATTTGCTGATCTTGTTCTTGCTGAGCTCGTTCAGCAAAGTGACAAATCTGTCATAAGTAGCTTCGAGAGACTCTCCAGCTTTGGCTTTGAACTCTTCATAATTATTCAGGCATGTAGATACTTTGAGCTGATTGCCGACTTTGGATCCGATCATCATCTTCTCCAATTGATCCCACATTTGCTTACCGGTAGCATTATAGCTGTCAATCTTGACATATATTTCATTCGGTATGCCTTGGAGAATAAATGATCTTGCCAGCTTGTCACCCTTGTGTCTCTTCAGCTGATCTTCCGAATATTCACCAATCGGTAATTTGTACTCTGTCTCTTCTTCTTGACCATTTTCTCCAGCTACAGTGAGAACCTTGGTCGGAGGTGTCATGATCCCGTCTTTCAGAGATTTTCTGATTTCATCTCCCAAATCATGTCGATCAATGAAGTCCAAAAATCTGTCCTTCCATTGCTCGTACTCCCCCTTGAAGAGTACTGGTGGCTTCACATCTGTTCCAATAGCAAGAGCTTCCCGAGACATCTTTACTTATATGATTAGAAATCAAACTTATCTGATATTGAAACAATCAACTGGATGAGATCGTTAGAAGTCAAGATAAAATTACACAATACTGAAAAACTTAGAATGAAATTCAGAAAAAAAACAGACCACGAACAGAACTTTGTCACCCTTCGCAGACTTAGCACGGGGGTCCTGCTACCCGGTTAGCACGGGGGTCCCGCTACCCGGTAGAGAGTTCGACCGGATAGAAGTGAAGACCGGTAAGTGAAAGGACCGATATTGCCTTCGACCGGGAACTTGTAAAGTCCGGTCGAGGATTTGACCGATAGAATGGTAAGACCGGATGGTTGGTAAGACCGGATGTTGGTAAGACCGGATGTTTGTTCGACCGAACTATGCTTCGACCGATAATATGAAAGACCAGAGTGGACAGTGAGTGTCCCGGTCGAATGCTATAGACCGATAAAGGTATTCGACCGGAAGTGGACTTAGACCGATAGAAACAAAGACCGATATGTTCGACCGGAGTGTTCTTGACACAGTATCGACCCAGAAACTCAAATAATCAGCCCAGAAACAGATCAAAACCCAAAATTAAACTCCCAAACTTTGCAAAAACGATCGATTACACGATTAGAACTGATTGCTACCAATTAATTTCAGTAAAAACCACTTTATGAAGGAATCGAATGAACCCACAGTGCCGCCTTCAAAACGAACCCAGAAAACCAAATTCAACAAATTGATAATCAAAAACAATGCAATTATCAAATCAAACAATACCCAATCACTATAATATGCAAAACAAACACAATCAAACTAATATCCACTTAAAAGAACAATCACACAATAAAAAAAACATGAATCTTTGACAGAAAAATATAACCGAACAAAAACTTATTCAATCCAATCTGTACTATGCTCTGATACCAATTGTGTGTCCCAATACGCAATCATTCAATCAAGCAATCACATAAACAATATATTAAATCAAACTTGATATTGATATTCAATGGATCCAAAGGATTACAAGCTTGGAATTGAAATCCTCTCTTTCTCTCTTTCTTGTTCACGGCGCCACACCACCAAAGACCACCCTCAATAATAATTTTGCAATAAAGATCCCTTGAACCCTAATTAAAACTATGACAAACTATTTATACATAGGCTTTAATTAGCCTATTGGGCTTGACACAATTTAGGCCCAACAACCTAAAACAAACTAATAATTAAAAATATAAAATTCTAATAAATAAAATACGTAAACCGACTTTGACTATTTATTACAAAAGGACCCTAGACTATTTGCTGAGACGACTTTAACAGCTTTTAACTTCAGATTTCCATCTTCAAATAATTATGATCTTGAATCCAATAAATATGTGCTCTAACATTATGCGTATTTTGTTCCGTGGAGTTTTGGGTTGTTACACAATCGTATGCAGTATTTTTGAAGGGGAACAAGGAGCTACTGTACAAAATCTCAAATATGCGGTTGAGGAATTCCCAGTAGAGGAAACAGCCTATATCGGATGGTCAGATCTTGAAGACTATGACCTGGATGACCCTGAATATGTTGAGGATGATGGAGGACAAGAATTCTTTGACCTATATCATAGAAGCATACCTCAAACAAAGTTTTTTTCTCAACAAGCTTGCTATATGTTCCAATCAGGTGAATCCAATTCTATTCCACAATTGGTTAACCAGGCTGGATCGTGTAAACCGAGCATTGAATTACCAAAAGAAAGTAGAAGCTGCCAGCATGATTAGAAGGAAAATGAAGTAACAAATTACCTCTTTTGCTACTTCTGCAAAATCAAAACAACAAACCAATCAAGGTTGCATTGTGACAAATGTCAAATCACAACTTATGCTTTATGTGCAACACAATACTTGCAACGAAAAATCCATCCCAAACAGCAGAAGCTTCAACAGAAGCCTGAGAAACAAGCAACAACCACTAATACCAGTGCCACTCCAACTAAGAAACTAATCATCCTAAGAATGGAAATCAGGTATCTGAAGGACCTACTAGCAGAAAAAACACGAGAATGGTCACAATCAATCGGAGATCAAGCTCAAGAAGCTGCAGAAAGGTCAATGGAGAAATTGTTGCATGAACGAGAAATGGTGAGACAACAGGATGAAATTGCACAACTCACTAGAGATTTTTCAGATTTGGTCAAAATCAATGAACAAGTCAAAAGAGAAAAGGATGATCAAATCGTTGAGTTACACTTTACATTACAGTGGGAACGAGAATTGCAGCAATTTGAATTACAGCAATTGCGGGAGTAGACTAGTAGACAAAAAAAGAGGACGGAGGAATCAACTAATTCAAGTACCCAATTTATCTGCAAGGAACGATTGGATGATTTCCCAGAACTCTCTCAGCACACTATGCTCATGCCTTCATGGAAGAGGAGCATATCAAAAGAAGCGTACACATAGAAAATCCAACAGTAAAGAAGGTAGTAAACCAACTTTATAATATTACTGTAGAGTTTCATGTGGAAGGCGTTGCACCATTCAAAGTGCGAGCAATACTAGATACCGGAGCAACAACATGTTGCATTAACAGAAAAACAGTGCCAAAAGATGCCCTGAAGGAACTGAATTATACTTCCTACTTCAATGGATTAAACAAAAAACAACCAGCAAATCATCGGGTAAAACTTGGCGAGTTTTATATTGAAGGCAATAAATTCAGTATCCCTTTTATCTACGCTTTGGATATGAATCTCAATGATGGCATACACATGTTCATCGGCTGAAATTTTATACGAAGTATGAAGGGTGGTCTACGAATTGAGGGAGATGAAATGACCTTTTATAAAAAAAAAGGTTACCAAAATAACATCGACACCAAGTCTGGAGACAATTGGTGCATCAATACAAGAATTGGAACTTGATGAAGAAGAATACAACTCCATTCAAGAGTTGGTCTTCTATTCTGATGAACTGGAGGGTGAACGATTCAAAACAAAGTTCAAGCCGTTGGTTGAAGACTTAAAGTCACGTGGTTTCATTGGGGAAGAACCCATGAAGCACTGGTCCAGGAATGGTGAGACCTGTAAACTTGATATCATTAACCCTGATATCACAATCCAGGACAAACCATTAAAACATGTCACCCCGAAAATGGAAAAATCATTCCAAAGGCATATTGATGCTCTCCTACAGATTGGAGCAATTCGGCCAAGCTTCAGCTGACATAGAACGATGGAGATGATAGTCAATTCAGGAACATCCATAGATCCAAGGACAGTAAGGAAGTGAAAGGAAAGAATGATGTTTAATTATCGAACACTAAATGACAACACCTACAAAGACCAATACACTCTCCAAAGGAGTGGTCATCAATGAAGGAGGTCTCTCAAAGAAAAGAAAAGAAACAGGTAAGGCAAGTCTGAAGGATGCTAAGGGAAAAGGAAAGATGGTTGAACTTGAACAACAACCATTAAAGAAGAAAAGTCAGATTGAGCTAGATGAAGAGTTAGCAAAGCAGCTTCAAGAACAGATGGAAAAGGAGGAACAAATCCAAACTGAAACAGACAGAGAGCTTGCAAGGATAATGGCCAGAAAACTCAATGCAGAATATCAAAAGAGCTTAACAGCAGCAGCTAAGGCCAAGAAACTTCCAGTCAAAAGAATGCCACTCAAAAAGCAGAAGAGACAACCCTCCAAGACCTTTTTGGCCAATCAGGAAAGAAGAAAAATGATAAATTTCCTGAAAGGTTCAATTGGTGTCAAAGGGGAAATGTTTAATAATATGGCATACAGTCAAGTGGAGGAGTTGTATAAGAAAGAGATGGCTAAGCTGCAAGGGGACTCCTCACAAAGGGAAGAGGCTGAAAGAGGAATGAAGGAGAGACATGATCTAAACATTCAGCAACCATTCCCTGAGGAAGTCACACCTACAAAAGAGCATAAGGAAGACTCAGAGAACTTTGGTATAGAGGTTAAATCTGCAAAGAGGGTGAAGACTATAGCCTCCAAGAAGCAGAGCAAAAGGCCAAGAGTTGAAGAAAGAGCAGAAACTGCAGCAGAACCTTCAGTTACTCCTTCAGCTGAATCTGTGCAGAATCCTGAACAGTCCAATAAGCAATCTCATGTGCATCTTGAGCTATATATGATCACAACAGATGATGAACCAGGTCAAGCTGATCCCATTTCTATGAAAGCACCAGAAGTCATCTTTTGGGATATTCTGGAAGATCAAAGAAAGAAATACTTCAGGCTTAAGAGAGTGGGAGATGTATATGAAGTGTACTCTACTTGGGGTAGACTCATCAGAAGCTGTTCAAGATCAGATTTAGAAGAGATGTTTAAAGTTGGATTGGATTTATATGAAAAGGAGCTGAAAGGAGAAGGAATGAGCTTAATCAGATTAGCCATGGAGTACTTATGCATGATGTTTGATCCTAGCAAAGTTCAACATGTGATCAGAGACTTGCATCTACAGAATAAATTCCACAGAATAGAAAACTGGATGATATTTGAAAGGTGTGGAGTTTATGTCATCACTGTAGACAGATCTTATCATGAGTACTATTTGGTTGATAAAATCTATGATCACAGTAAGGCTAAATTACAAGCAATGTTTAATGCCAAGCTTACATTTTCAAAAGATTCAGAAATGGCAAAGGTTGTGGTTAGCAGAATCATCAATCAATGCTTGGGTTTGGATCCTAATCTAGGGGTGTGAACTGAAGTGTTGAAAGCATCTGAAGAACTTGACTTCTCTTCCTAAAAGTCAAGTTAGGGAGAGATTGTTGGGAAATTCAGAAATGCTCAAGTATGGTTAATGCTGCTTCAACATAATTACTACTGCCAGTTGAAGTTAATGATGCTGATACAACTTAATGTTGCTCATTAAGGATTACTACTGCTAGTAGATTTTACTACTGCTAGTAGTTAGTACTGCTGGAGTTAGTACTGCTAGAACAAAGTTAATACTTTAAGTGGAAGAAGTTGATGATTGATGAACATTCCATCTGGAAGCTGCTTCACTTGTAAGCCGAGGAAGAAGTTGATTTCTCCGATCATGCTCATCTGAAATCTAGAGGTCATTAAATCAGAAAACCATGTACACAGATTTGTTAGTCCCACCGAAAGTAATATCATCTACATATATTTGTACTAAGCAAATATCCAAGTTCGAATGATATATGAAAAGAGTAGTATCGATCGAGCCTTTGGTGAAGCCGGATTTGACTAAGAAAGCTGACAACTCGTCATACCATGCCCTTGGAGCTTGTTTCAAGCCGTACAGTGCTTTATCGAGAAAATATACGTAATCTGGACGATCTTTGTCAATAATTACCTCTGGCTCAGATACATATACTTCTTCTTTCAGTTTGCCATTGAGAAATGCCGTCTTGACGTCCATTTGATATACTGTGAAATTGCGATAAGCAGCGAAGGCAAGAAACATCCGAATAGCTTCCAATCTGGAAACGGGTGCAAATGTTTCATCGTAGTCAATACCTTCTTCTTGTCGATATACTTTGGCTACCAACCTTGCTTTATTTTGCACGACGATACCATCTTTATCCTTTTTGTTCTTGAAAATCCACTTAGTGCCAATAACGCTGTTTCCTTTCGGCCTCGTTACAAGTCTCTACACTTTGAGCGCATCAAATTGATTAAGCTCCTCTTGCATAGCAATAATCCAATCCGGGTCCTCCAACGCTTCAAAAGCTTTTGTAGGTTCAATCTTGCTTGGGAAGCAAGTGAAGAGACATTCATTGGAAGTAGCCGACTTGGAGCTTGTGGAAACACTGGCTTGAGGATCTCCAATAATTTGATGTAGAGGATGAGATCTTGTCCATTTTGTGGTATGAGGGAGAGGATCAATGATGACCTGAACCACTTCTAATTGATGAGAGGGAGGTTCAGAAAATTCTACATCAGAAGAAGAGATAGAAATAGTTTCAACTTGAGGAGGAGGTATCTCAACAATCTCTGAATCAGATTCGGGAACAGTTTGTTGAATAACATCATTCTGTATTTCTTCCTGAAGTGATTCCTCTTGAACAGGTTGATCTTGAATAGATCTTCTTGAATAGGTTCTTCAAGAATAGGCTCAGTTTCTGATTGAACATTGTCTGATTGAACAAATTCTTGTTGTGTCGATTCTTCTTGAACAACAGAGACTGGAGCAGCATCATTGTCAGAGATAGATGCAGCATAATTTGGAATAGATGAGCTCTCAGTTTCCTGATTCAAAACATTAGAAACATTTTCAGAATTAGATCTAGGCACATCATCATAAAACTTTTCAAACAAAAAATCATGATCAGAAAGATTAGGAGAGGGAGTAGAAGAATCCTGGTTATCCGATGAAAGAGCAGGTTCTGAACTGATTTGTTCAGAAACTGAATTGCCAGTAAAAGCGGGTTCTGAGCCTGAGTGACAAGAAACCAAATAAGCAGCTTCGTAAAATTTTACATTGTGACTCTCTATGACCTTTCTTGCAGAGAACAGAAAAACTCTATAAGCAGCAGAGTTTGAAGAATAACCCAAGAATACACCCTCGTCTGCCTTCGAACTAAACTTGTTGAGATTCTCCCTGTCATTCAAAACGTAGCATTTACAATCGAATGACTTGAAATACTTGATGTTCGGTTTGATCCCGTTCATAAGTTCATACGGTGTTTTGTTAAAACGACGATGCAGAATTGATCTGTTTTGTGTATGACAGGCAGTTGACATTGCTTCAGCACAGTAAGACAAAGATAGACCTGAATAAGCGAGCATTGATCTGGCGGACTCAACAAGCGTTCTGTTTCTTCTTTCAACAAAGCCGTTCTGTTGCAGAGTACGTGGAGCAGAAAATTGTTGTTGTATTCCTTGAGATTCATAGAATGCCTGAAGAGTATTGTTTTTGAATTCAGTGCCATTGTAAGATCTTACCACTTTCACTTGTTTCTGCTTATTTGTCTAAGTTGTCTTGATAAGGTTGATGAGTACTTCAGGAGTCTCATCTTTTGACTTCAGAAATTTTACCCAAGTATATCTGGAGTAGTCATCAACAATCACCAAAACATATTTCTTATGTCCTAAACTTTTCGTCTTCGTCGGACCACACAAATCAACATGCAAAAGGTCAAGAATAGCCGACGAGCAGTATTCAGGTTTAGGCTTGTAAGGAGCTTTCTTCATTTTTCCTTTCTCACAATCCTGGCATAGATGGTCTTTCTGGAAACGGAGAACTGGAAGACCTCTCACTAAATCATTCTTGACCAGGCGATCCATATACTTGAAGTTAAGATGAGCCAGTCGACGATGCCAAATCCAACTTTCATTGATAGAGGCTTTGGATAGTAAACACATATATGATGAGATCTTAACTTTGGAAAGATCAATTGTATACAAATTAGATCTTCTCTTTCCAACCATTAAGTCTTTGCCACTATCGTTCTTTACAGCAACCCTTTTTAATTTGAAGTTGACTTCAAGATCTTTATCGCAGAATTGGCCGATGCTGAACAGGTTGTGACTTAGACCCTCGACATAGCTTACTCTTTTGACCGTTATGTTTCCTTGAACTAGATCGCCATAACCAAGAATCGGAGTTGTCTCACAGTTGCCAAATTTCACACGACCGCAACATTTATCTTTAAAATTAGACAGAAGTGATTTGTTGCCAGTCATGTGTTTTGAACAACCCGAGTCCAGATACCATAATCGACTTAGCTGCACACACAGAAACTACACCTTTTTAGGTACCCATATGCTTATGGGTCCCTTGTTAGATTTATGTCTTTTATTTTTCACAGATTTATTTTTCATGCAAGAATGAAAGCAATTATCAATAGAAGATAAAACACAATCATCAGAATCAGAACTAGAAGAAGCATATGAGATATTCTTTGATATATCAATCATTTCCTGAAAAGAATATTTTGAGTTTTTATTACATGAAGAAAATGTATCAGTATCACAAAGAGTGTCTACACATTTAACTCCTAACAGTTTAGATTCTGGTAATTGCTGTTTAATCTTCCAAATCTGCCTTGATGACTTCCTCACAGTCCGATCTGAAGAAGAAAAATCAGAAACATTAGAATTTTCATATAAGACAGTATCATGTTTCTTTGACTTCTTTGATCTTCTTCTTTTACGCTTCTTTTTAAAAAATTGAGCATTTAGCAGTAAAGAATCATCAATAATAGAATCAGAAGAAGAAACTTTATCAAAGAAACCAATCTTAGCATTTGACATTGAAGAACTAGTCTCGGAGTGAAAATTTTCAAAAATGCACAAGTCTGGAGAAGGTTTGCGCTTCACAAAACTTGTTTTTGAAAATTCAGTAGAAATTTTCCTTTGAATCTTTTGAAAATTCAGTACAAAACTTGACTTTAGCATTTTCCTTTGAATCTTTTGAAAATTCAGTAGAAATTTTATCATCAAAACTTGTTTTTATTATTAAAAGAAATATATCGTTTTCTAATCAAGTTTGAAGATTTTGTTCTTCCAATCGATCTTCAAGATAACAATTTTTTCTTCTAACACTAATGGGGGAATGTATTTCTTAGTATCATAAGACACCGGAGATACATTTTCCTTATCAGTGTTAGCAAATATATCAAAAAAATTTGTTGGTAATGAAGATTTATTGGAAGATTTGATATTTAAAATATTTTGAAATTTTCTGGATTTCTTAGATTGATCAGGAAAATACTTTGCATTTTCAGAAGTGTAAACAAATGGCATTTCCATCCTCTTATTTTTCATCCTTTTCAAATTTTCATCTTCCAAAATTTGTTTCTCAATTGTCCAAAAAAATTTAAACTGAGGAGCATATCTTGCAAGAGTAAAATGATCATATTCATATAAAGTAGGAACTTCATTTTTAGCAAGATTTAAAAAATGCGGGTTTTCGAAACCAAGTCCCCACTTTTCCTTTATAGCTTCTTCACTCCTTGGTTTGTTCATATAAATGGTTTGCTCAGATTGTTTTCTTTTATATAATTTCCTTTCTAAAACAATTATTTTCTCAGAAAGATTTTGATTTGAAGAAGTCAGTTCAGTCAAAGAATCACGATAAGTCTGATTTGAATTTTCTAAATCAACTAACTGCTTTTGAAATTTCTCTTTTGTATCAATTAAAATTGACTTTTCATCTTTTAGAGAAATTTGCAGTTTATCGATTAAATCAGACTTTTCTTGATTTTTAAACTTTTCAGAAACGAACTTTGAGCGCAAATTATGCAAAGCAGTGATAAAAACATTCATTTGAGATAAGAAGAAATTATAGTTAAACGCAAATATTACCTCAGAACCATCAGATGAGGTATCCTCTTCCTCATCATCACTTTTATCGTCACCAATAAAGCACATAGACGCAGTCTCCTCATTTTCAGCCTCGTTGTCCGAATGATCCAACCAGTATTCTTCTTCGGCCAACAGGATGGTTCCACTTTCCTTCTTTTCAGCTAGAGCCAACTTCTTTCGGTAAAAAGCAGCATCCTTTACCACTTTGACTCTGCAATCCTTAACCATATGTCCAGGCTTCCCACAGTTAAAACAGTTCATCACCTTTTTGTCATCTTTCTTTTGGTCAACTACCTTAGCCGGTTCATACTTTGGAGTGTATGTCTTTGAAGGAGCACCAGGTTCTATCTTCAGAGAACCAGAAGTAAACCGCAGGTTGTTCGACCCAGATATGTGCTTGAATTGTTTCTGATAATGCTGAGTTAAAAGAATCATGGCCTTTTCGAGAGCTTCGCCATCATAATCTGTAGATCCATCATAAGTCGATTCGGTCAAATCTTGCTCAACCAGTTGGCTAGCTATAAGAGCAATGGGATCTACTGACAGAGACTTGTTCTTGTTATCCATTTTCGCCTTCTTCTCCATTACCATAGATTCATCTGTCATCAAGATTTCGTATAACTCCTGAATTGGCATGGTTGAGATTCTTACATCTTTTCTCATTCTGTGGCATGACTTGTTCCACTCTGGTTGTAACACGTTCAGGAATTTCAAGTTAGCCTCCAACTCAGTCTTTATAACTTTAATCTTGTAAAGATCGTTGATGACAACCCAGAATCGATCAAAAACACTCTTCAAACTTTCCCCATCCTTAGCCTTGAACTTTTCAAAGTTCTTCATGTACCTAGTCTGTCGCAACTGAGTAGACATTGTAGTACCAAGCATAATCTTCTCAAGTTGAGTCCACATCAGCATTGGATTAGGTTTGAAGCAATCGATTCTGTTATAAATGGAGTTGGGAAGAGCAAGGATCAGATTTGACTTAGCTTGATTGTCAGCTTGATAACGAAGGAGCTCATCAGCATCATATTCTATTAATGCTTTTTCTACTGTTGAAGAATCAGAGGTTGCAGTAGCAGGAATAACCTTCATTGGCCTTTCCATTGGACCTTTAGTCAAAGACTTCATCATATTGTCCCCATTCGGTTGCCTTTCAATAAAGTTGATAAACCGATCCTGCCACTGTTCGAATTTGTTCTCATTTATGAGTACTGGTGGACGAGTATCAGACCCCAAAGACATCATGAGGTCATTCTTGTAGAGTTGTGCTTGCAAAGACATCTTGTGAAAAAAAAAATCAGAAATTTAAAAAAAAAATCTAAGTCAGGGAGACGCGTAAATTGAAGTTTTGCGTTCCAAGAGTGATGCGCAAATCGAAACTTTGCGTTGTCAACTAGAAACGCAAGATAACACTTTGCGTTTAAGAAGAGAAGCGTAAACTGAGACTTTGCGGGTTGAACTTGATGCGCGAAGTAAAGCTTTTCGTGTGAAGTGAGACGCGCAAAGAAGAACTTCTCGAATACTGAGTGATACGCAAACTGATGTTTGCGTATAAGGCTAGAGCCGCAAATCTTGGAAAACTTGATAGCACTTGATACGCAAAGTTAGCTTTGCGTTTCCAACGTGAACCGAAAACCTGAAAATTCACTAACACCCAGATTAGTAGAACAGAGAACTTGCGCAAATCAATATGAATGATGCGCAAACCTACAAAAATAAAGCACAAACCACAGAAAATCAAATATAATGCGTAAGATCGATTAAAACACTGAAATTCAAACAAGTAATTCACACAATAATGAACGAAAACAAGTTTCTTACACAATTCAACTAACAATTTCGATTAAAAACTACAAAAATTCAAAAACTTGAATGAAACAGTACGTGAACTTCGAGTTTCCAGAAAATCACAAAAACACAAAATCGAAGATCATATCATTGTTTTTATGCAAAAACATGTGAAGCAATTATGATCGAATGGCAATTACGAATCTAATAAGTCCAATTTCAACACAAATTGTTCAAAATCCTGTCCAAATTTGATGAAGAAGCAAAAAACGAGATTTTCTTGAAAAATCAAGAAAATCGATCGAGTTTTCTGCTTTAATTCACAAATCCAGAAACTAAATAACTAATCTCTCAATCCTCTCAAGATCTAGTAAGATCTGATACCAATTGAAAGTCCAGGATCTCTAAATTTTTAGAGAGAGAAAGTAGCGAGAGAAAGAAGTTACGCTCAATGTAATCAGATGTATTAAACTGTGAGTGCCAAAGTTACAAAACAAAGGCTCTAAGGGGACTTAAATACCCCTAGCCTTTACAATACAGATATGAACATTAAGCACAATATAGGCTAGAAAATAAATACAATGATTACTACAAAATTAGACTTAACAGTTTATAATAGGTAGACTAGTATATGAGAATAAAAGTTAACGACCAAAGAAAATTGGATAAGCAACTAACCTTTGTGTTAGGGATGACAAGGCTTTTTGGCCAGGATACAAAACTATCAATTGCATCCTCTACTGTTTTGTGCTCACGGGCTTCTATTGGTAAAAAAGCATCCGTCTTTATTGGTTTATCGATTTAGACCTTATAGCAATCATCATCAAGACTAACTCCGTGTAATATTTGTTTCTCTGATGAATAAAAAAGTTTACCACGTGCAACGATGTTTCTCAGATCTGGAAAATCTACATTCTATGATCTGTAAAATTATAAGACATATTGTACATCATAAAGCTCAACTCTACAATAAAATAAATATAGAAAGCATTCTCAATGTGCTAGCAAACCACTAATCTAAATTCAATCCTTCCCCAAAACGGTGTAAACAACCCTGTAAACAAATCCTAAATGTCCTCCAAAAAATATCTAAACATCCCCTAAAACAGTTCTAAATAGTCCCTAAAAATATGGACCCAAAACAGTCCCTAATAGTACCCAAACAGTCACTAGAATTGCCATTCAATAACATCATTATTGGGGGTTGCTGTTTTTCAATTATGGACCCAAATAACAGCCCTTAAGTTGATGTTTTTGGGCCTCAAAAGTAGGACACAACAGTCCCGAATTTGACATAAAGCCCACCAAAAACATACCCAAAATTGATAGCATTCCGATAACTACACATAGAAAACAACGACCACCTTTTGGGGTTGCACAAAGCTCTTAAACAACAGCTAAAAAGATCCCAATTCAAGTTCTATATTAAACCAATAACTATGTTTATGGCATAACAATAATATCCAATCACCTCTCCGCCATCGGTTCCATTATTATTACCATAATCTCAGTTTCAATTTCCATTTACCATCATATTCATTATTATATACATAACACACACAAATATATATTCTTTTAATGTTTCCATTCCTCCAACCCAAACATTTTTTTACGGTTTAAAATAGGTAGACTAGTATATGAGAATAAAAGTTAACGACCAAATAAAATTAGATAAGCAACTAACCTTTGTGTCGGGGATGGAAAGGCTTTTTGGCCAGGCTACAAAACTATCAATTGCATCCCCTACTGTTTTGTGCTCACCGGCTTCTATTGGTAAAAAAGCATCTGGCTTTATTGGTTTATCGATTTAGACCTTATAACAATCATCATCAAGACTAACTCCATATAATATTTGTTTGTCTGATGAATAATAAAGTTTACCGCGTGCAACGATGTTTCTCAGATCTGGACAATCGACATTTTATGATATGCAAAATTATAAGACATATGTACATCATAAAGCTCAACTCTACAATAAAATAAATAGAGATAGTTTAAAAAACATACTATTGGGTCTTTTGTTGGGACAACTTGGGATGCCATATTCTCATATTTTAACAAGTTAATATGAGAAGACGGGATAGCATTAGAAGGTTTCTGCCTAGATCGAGAAGAGTGTTGGCTACTTGTACATGTTATTTGAGTAGATTGTCGGGGTGGCACAGGAAGTGAAGATGGCAAACCACTTCTTAAGGATTTCTGAGACATGTAATTAAATAATTTATATAATTTGGAATGATTAATTATTGAAGTAGTCTCTTAAACATACATTCAAATAAAGAACAAATCAATACATGTTTTTCAGACTTGCCATTTGTAGTAGGAAATTGTTGTGATGTCATTCCTTGAAAAGCAAGGTGAGAACATATTGCATCCAGTTTAAGACCTTGTTAATTCAGAGTTTGATTTTTTTAATTACAAAGGTTTCACATCTTTGATCATGAAGGATCAAAGGGACACACAACGTTGTGTAGGGTTCAATCTGAATTACGAGTGAAGGTGGAATGGATATGGAATGATCGTAAGAATAGTGTGTGATGGAGAACGTACTTGGAGAAATAAAGGGTGAGGGCTATCATGGAAAAAGTGAAATTTTAATCATATGGGAATGGGATAGGGAAAGAAGAAATTAAGAGGAATTGTATCATTCAAACCCTTTAAAAAGTAATGAATAGGCTTGAGTAACGCTACCAATTTCATGAACCAAATTGAGTTTCCTTTTAGCTTCTTCTTGAACAATAATGATAACATGTGCACATACAAAAGGCAAAAAAGTGTATTTTAGTGATGCAAAAACCAAAATATTTATATGAGAAGTTTTCTCATATAGTACTAGGCCTAGGGAATTCAATCAAATTAGAGTCCTTAAGTGGGAGGAGCAATGGTGATTGCTATATCGTATGGTATTGATGGAAATCTAGTGTGGTAGATTGTACTAAACTGAGTTTCTGGGAATATATAAGGTCATGCTTCCTATAGCCCATATGGTGCTTGACATATTTTTGGAAGCCAAATCTAGCATTTATTTTTCGGTGAGGATGTTGCAAAAGAGGTCAAATAGGCATTCGAAGGTTCATCCGGTATGTTCAAAAGAAAAACACCACTAATGTTTATCCTTAACTAGATGAACAATTTTCTGTTGATCAAAAGAAAGTAAGGACCACGGTGATAAAATTCAAACTCATTTAAGTGACAAATTGAAGAACGTTTAAAATCCAGAAAAACACATAACTAGTGGGACTTGAAACACTACTAGTGAAATACTTGAAAATACAATAATTACATGATCTAAAAGCCCTAATAAATAATCAAAACATAACTAGTGGGACTGCAAATGCACGGTGATAAAATCCAGACTCAATTAAAGATCTCTTTCTGAATTTAAAGCACAACCAAAATCGTAGATCTCCCCTCCTGTTACCAAAATGCATTGTTGTTGTTTGCATCGTTGCAGGGTCAAGTAATGTTAAAAAAACAACTAAAAACCATAAAATCGTAAATTACAACCACCAAAGAATATGTCATCTACTCAAATACTCAAGTGGGTATAATTTATCAAGTCAAGTTGAAACCAAGAATGATATTATCAAAAATTACAATCCAACAATTACAAATACCCAATGCAAAAAGGAGATGTAAGTGAATATTAGTAGTAACATTGACAATTTATCAAACAAAATTATACAAATACATTAAGAATAATGTTTGCATGAAGTTTGTGGAAGTTTAAATGCAAAAAGGAGATGTAAGTGATGATATATGTAGCTATGATTTTTTTTAAACATCACATTTAACTAAAGATCCCAAAGACAGAGACTTTCTTTAAAGTTTGGCTTTATAAATAAAAAGGAAAACCTATTTTAAAATGGCAAAAACACCCTCACTCAATAAAAATGGCACAAAGACAAATAAGATAGAAAAATGTACCTTCAACTAGAGTTTGGCAACCCCCAAAGAGTAGAAGGAGACACATCGGTCCTTTAGTCGTAGCACGACATAAACGTCGGCATCCATGGCATCCATTGGGGGTGGGGGTGGGGAAAGAGACATGGTAGTAGCTTATGTGATTTCCAACTTGAGAAGTTGGAGGAAATGGACCTAAAATTGAAGAAAGCATTTCAGAAATAAATTATCATCACTAACGTCATAATAGTGACCAAAAAATAAGCAGTCGCTAAAAATTTTGATTATAACCAAACTTTTTCTTGTAGTGTTTGTAACATTGTATTAAGATGAACTCACATATGTCGGCATGTGCTTCAAATTGCAACAAAAGAAAAAACAAGAACCATAATTTTCACCATAAAAACAATTATTTTAAGACGATGGAATGATGAAATGAGTGAAATACTGGGAGGGTAAAGTGGGTGAATCACTATACAACCCTAAAAAAATAGTGAAGGGAGAATAAAATTTACGTCAAACAAACTCAAAAATTAATAGGACAAATGAAGCAAGAAAAAACCGCATCAAATTTACGTCGAAACACCAATATCAAATTTAGGGCAAAAATATAGGTCCATAATCAAAACTCAAATGTAAAAAACTCAAAACATAAAAATAGAATATGTAACCATGATTGTATAACATTATAACTAATCAATTTAACACAAATAACTAAATCAAATTTATTTCAAAAATATAAATTTCAGTTAGGTTTTGGGACAAAACCTGAACGAGAGATTGAGAGAGCGACTAAGAGCATCTCCAATCGTCCGACAATTGGCCGGATTTACCGTTTTAACACCTCCAATCGTCTGGCATAATAATTATTTTTTTGCCGGCCAACAATTTGAAACGGCATTTATGCCGTGTGAAACCCAACCGACAAAAACGAGGGTCCCACCACTATGGAAAGAGATTCTCCATTTAATATTATTTTTTTGTTTTTTCTGAATTTAAATTATTAAAAATAAAGTATGGTAGTAAATAAAATATGTTATTTTAATGTGAGGTTCACAAATTTGGTGTTTTTTTTAGAAGACGGTTGGAGTTGAGATTTTTTTTTTGTGTTGATGGGTCCACTAAATTTGGTGTTTTTGGTGTTTTTTTTTTGTGCTAAGGTTGGAGATGCTCTAAGTGAGACTGTGAGCGAGCCTCAGAGAAGTGGGCGGAACCAACGTACGACGGTGAGGGGCGGAGAAGGCGGAAGGCAGAGGGTGGGGGAAAAGAGGCAGGCAGGGGTCGGCGCTGAAGCTGATTGTTTTAAGAACTTTTGAGGTTTTAAAGGTTACACGAGAGCCTCTCTCTCATATGGTGTTGTTTTGTTTGTTTTACAATATATTCAAAAATTACAGTTTGGTCCTCTATCTTGTATTTTTGTTTAATTAGTGCACATTTTACAAAATAATCCCTCCATTAAAAAACATAAAATAGATCAGTTTTAGTTTCATCCCTTCATTTTTAGCTTGGGGCACTTTATTTATCTTATTTCTCAAATATCCTCGAGCATCCCTCAAAATTTAGCAGAAAAGTTCTTTACAAATTTAGATTGAACGGGTGCACAGAACCCCGCTCTCTATCCTATAGGTTTGCCCTTACGTGTGGTTTTATACACGTTTTCACTTATATAGCGTACGTATATTGTATGTATACACATATGTAATGACTTTTGACTAATACTTTTTGATATTTTAATATTAGAATAATTTTTTATTATCTTTATGTCGAAACATAATAATTATTAATGTAGTTAATAATCATATCAAAAAAGAATTATTACTTATTTTCCTTTTATATTACAAGTATATGAAAAGGAATTAATCACATGTGACTTTTAACAACATAAAATAATTAATAACATGATAAAATAGAGAAAAAGAATATAAGGGTGCACTTAATATACTGCACAAGGATAAAATAGAACAAAACAAAAATTACAGTTCCACTTTGGTTAAGACTTTTATGTGGAACATATATGAACATAGTGGAACGGCTGTGTTCCACCCCCACCCAATGAAACAAGCTGGAACAGAGTTATATTTTATTCATTTAATTCTCTTCTAAAGCATCAAATACGTTCTCTTTGCATTTTATTCATTTTTTAATTAAATTTTATTTATTGTATTTTATGCTCTTTAAACTTTCACTTTACTCTCCTCAAAATATTTTTTTATACGGTTTCCAAATTTGAAGTAGTTTATGTAACTTATTAAGTATTAATATATTATGTTATAAAATGTATTTATTTTATTACATTTGAATAAATTACATAATTAATCAAGATATATAATACATAAACAACACATTAGGGTAAATTGGTTATTTTATCTTTTCCGTCATGTCCAATTATATAAACAGTTGTTTTATCCTGTTGTATTATGTCTGGATGTCAAACGCACCTATAAGGAATGATTAATTCCAGTGACAAATTTTCATTCAGGCGTTTGTTTTACCTATGGAATGGAATTGAATTCTACACATTCCACCACTCAAATATTTGGTCATACCATCACAGTTGAGAAGAAATTCAATTCCATTCCATCATATTTATTCAAAAAAAGACAAAATTATCCTCATCTTCCCTACTTGATTTACCCATACCACTAACCAATCAGAACCACCGTTGACCACCATTAATCTAAATCATCGTCGACCATCGTCGATCTGAACCACCATCGACCACTACCAATATGAAACACCGCCGACCACGATGATTTGAACCACCGCAGACATGAACCCAGTCGACAATCACCGATCTGAACCATAGTCGACCACCGCCGATATGAAGCACCACTGACATGAGCCAGAGTCGACCATCGCTGATCTGAACCACCGCTGACCTGAACCACAGTCGACCACCACCGATTTAAACCACCGCCCACCTGAACCACAATCGACCACCACCGATCTGAACCACCGCCACCTGAAACCTCAGTCGACCACCGCAGATCTGAACCACAGTCGACCACCACCGATCTGAACCACTACCCACCTAAACCACAATCGAACACCACCGACCTGAACCACATTCAACCACAGCTGATCTGAACCACTGCTCACCTAACCACAGTCGATCACCATCGATTTGAACCACTGAAGACGTGAACCACGGTCGACGACCGCCGATCTGAACCACAGTCGACCGCCGCCGATCTGAACCACCGCCGACTTGAACCACATTCGCCCATCGCCGACCTGAACCACAGTCGACCACCGCCGATTTGAACCACCGCTGAACTGAACCATAGTGGACCATCGCCGACCTGAACCACCGTCGACCACTGCCGATCTGAACCACCATCGACCTGAACCATAATCGACCATCGTTGATCTGAAACACCGCTGACCTGAATCACAATTGACCACTGCCGATCAGAATCACCGCCGACCTGAACCACAGTCGACCTGAACCACATTCGACCATCGCCTCCAATCAGAACCACCGCCGACCTGAACCACAATCGACCACTGCCGATCAAAACCACATGATTTAATCTTTCTTGGTGAGTGGTCGCTTCAAAATTATAGGTATATTTATACGTATTTTTAGATGTTTTTTCCTAGTCTTGGGGCTTAAAATTAATCTTCTCCAAAGTAAGATTTTTGGAGTTGGTGTCGACTTCAACGAGGTAACAGAAGTTGTCTTTAGTAGGATGTGCTCATTCGAAATTGCCTTTTTTCTATCTAAGATTACTTGTTGGAGAAAATATATATGTCCACGCTCCAAGGTTGGAAGGTGGTGGTTGTCAAGTTCCTTGCCAAACTGTCGAATTTGAAAGGTTAAGACATTGTTTTTGGGTGGGTGCCTTACCATACTCAAATCAGTGTTGGGGAGTCTCCCCACCTGATATATTATATGTCCTTGTTATATGTCCTTGTTCAAGATGCCATCTTCGGTTGTCAAACTGTTTGAATCCATTCAGAAACGATTCATTGTGGGAGGTGAGATGGATGGTAATAAGATGTCTTGGGTTAAATGGGTTAAAAGTATGGCTAGAAAAAAAACATGGGGGTCTTCGTATAGGAAACTTATTTGCATTTTATAGAGTCTCACTTTTTAAATGGGTGTGGAGATTTCGATCGAGTTGATCAAGAAGTGGTGTGGGTTAAAGTGATTCAATCGATACATGGTGTAAATGGCTGGATTGAATTGGTTTTATCTTCTATAGGTTCGAACCCAACATGGTTGACGATTTTGAAGGCTTTTATCCATCTACGAGGTAAAAATGTTGATATTTGGTCTTTTTGTAGGAAAAAAGTAGGAGATGGCTCAAATACTTCCTTTTGGCATGATACTTAGTTGCGAAGTGGGCATTTGAAAATGGGATATCCGAGAATGTATGATTTGGAGCGTGATAAATAGGTTAGGGTCAAAGAGCGGGCAATGAACGAGGATTGGTTTGGTTATTTTGGAAGGGAACTGAGGGGAGCAGAATTGGCACAATTTCCTGCCTTGAGGTATAAGTTGCAGGCGTTTGTGATTTTTAATCACAAAGATCGGTGGGTGTGGTCTTTGAATGGATCAAGTTCTTTTATCGTTGCCTCTACTAGGAATTACATTAATTCCAGATTATTGACTGTGGACTCGATTGGTACTAGATGGAACCGTTTAGTTCCTATTAAGTCAATGTTTTTGGTTGACGTTAGGATAGCCACTCTGGATAATTTGGATAGGAGAGGTATTGGTGTTGGCTCTTTGCTCTGTCCACTATGTGATGTGGGTTTGGAGTCGGGTGATCATTTGTTTTTTTCGTGCTCTTTGTCAACGAGATTGGTAGATGGTGGCATCTGGATATCCCGGTGTTTTGTTCGTATACGACTTTGATTACATGGTTTTCTAATTTGCGGTTGAAGAGTTGGAAGAAACTGTGCTTTGAGGCAATAATTCTCACTATGCTTTGGTACATATGGTCGCTCCGGAACATGACCAGTTTTGGCGAGACCAAGCTAAAGAATGTGAATATCTTTGACAGGATTGTGACTCAGACGTATTTTTGGGTTTCTAATAGGAGTAGCATGTTTAAAATTAATTGGGTGGGTTGGTTTCATAACACTCCCCTAGCTATTTCTTATATGTAATTATTTGTTCTAGCATCTTGCTAGTATTTTTAATAAAATCTTGTTGCTGTTAAAAAAAATAGTTAATACCACATTTAAAATAAGTCCGTGGCTAAAAGGAAATTAATAGCCAATTTTCTAAAAATTCAGTTTATTTGACTAATAAGCAACTTTTGGCAACAGTTTTTATTACCCCGTGTAACCGAAAGTTAACCAATAGCTATGATTATAAAATTTAAGCGTAACTATAAGTCATGAATTGACCACATACTTTTATTATTTTTTGTGGCCAAAAGGTCATTATTAGTTACAGTTCTAAAATTTAAGGGTAACTATATGTTATAATTTGATCATGAATAATATGAATTTTCTGTGGCTAAAAGCACAAATAAGTTCACAGTTAAAATAAACATGTGACTAAGAGGTAACTTGTACTCACGCTTCTAACAATTTAATTCGTGGGGCTAATAAGTAGTTTATGGCCAAAATTATCTATATCTATACTATATTATAAAACACGGATAAAAAACTCTTAATTACTACATATAAAACACAAGGTACTACCATTTTATACATACATTTCAAAAATCTCTTAATCACAACTTGATATGCATAAGGTGCAACTCCTTAATGCACCACCATTAAATCCACCGAAGTTGAAAAGATTCAAACTTTACGTTTTCACTTCCTTCCATATTCAAGTTCTTTCCCTCCCATTTGGGAAAATAATATATTATAAAACATTAGGAAATCTATATATATATATATATATATATATATATATATATATATATATATATATATATAAGTAACTAGAAGGACACGTGTCGCTTTCTGATGAGCCTATTTTTTCATTTTCCCGCCTAAACATGTATCTGGACGCATTTTACATTATAAGTTCATTTAGCACATCCACATTCACTCCTCCTTAAATCTTTTCTTAATTCAATTTTTTTTAATTTATACCTTACATTTACTACCCTTATAATTAGGTATGTCGTTACTTTTAATCCCTTACTTTTTTTATTTTTCATTTTAGACATTTATCATATAAACATAAATAATGTATATGAACTAAAATGCATTAAAAAATATTTTTATTTTTTACAAATTATACCATTTTAATCGTTTCGTCAATACCTTCGAAATGAGTCCAATATTGAATATTTTTGGATTTAATTATATTATTAAGTATCATAAATATATACGAATTAATGTGTCGTGATTAGTATGAGATTTGATACAAATAATTACTAAATTGTCTTAATTTTCTTTTGGCTATTTCATATCAATTTTACTTCAAGAGTTTTTTTTAATAAAAACCTCATCCTCTTTAAATTTTTATACAAGAATTTTGATTTTGATTTTATAAAGTAACATTTTTAATTTTTAATTTTATTTTCTTGACTTATGATATTTTAATTTTAAAAATATTAATTATAGATGATGAAAGTACAATTAGCAATAAAACAAGGAATGTTTTATATAATCAAGTATTTGATAATTTATGATACGTGATTCTTATTTTATTAATATTTTAACTATGCACTTTTCCATAATTTCATTTACGTTATATTATAAATTTTATTTTATAAATTATTAATATTTATTCATATTTTTTATTAATTTTTTTTGCAAAGCATCATTTGTGAAAACTGCCTAAAACAAGGACATTTTGTAACCAGCTGCAAAAAAAATAACAACTCTCAAGCAAAAAAAGTTTGGAAAAATAGCATCGTACTTTCGATGATCATTCATATCTGTAAGATAAGTTTTTTGGCATGATTTAATTTTTTTAAATTACCCCGTGTAATACACGGGGGCAGATCTAGTAATCTATATTATAGTTAAATAATACTATCCAGCATTATCTTTGTTATTTTTATCTATTCTATATTACAATATTTTGAAAAAATATTATAATTCGTTATATCGCTGATTAATACATGTTTTTAAAATTCAAATATACATTTAACGATTACTTTAATCTAATTTCTTAATTCTTCATGATTGAAAAAACTCAAGTTATGCATTTATCACTACTAATGATCCATAAATATATGATTTACTCCATATATATCATTTTTTCTGACAAGCTATTACATTAGTTTTTTATTTTCATTTACAATTGCTCACCCCAATGCATTGCACGGGTACACTGCTAGTTATTATTAATACGGGTGATCAAAATTTAACCAATAGCCACGGTTTTAAAACTTAAGTATAACCAATCGCCATGAATCAACCATGGTTTTTTTAATCATTTTGTGTTACAAAAAAATAAATAGTGTCCATGGTTATATAAATTAACCATAATTATATATTACAATTTGGCCACGGTAAATATCAAATTTGTGTGGCAACAAGTAGAGTTAAAGTTCATATGGCTTTAGGGTAATCAATTGTTATGTTAAAGAAATTTTTTAGTAGTTATCAGGAGTTTGTAGTTTATGGCCACGATTTTTACTATATTTGAGTGTTCTAAAATATATCTAATTGAAAATATATTCCCAGATCAAAATCAAGCAATCTAAAAACAATCTCAAACAAGATTTATGGTTTGACAGTATTAAGATCTAGAGAGAGAGTAGAGAGAGAAAGTCAAGTCGTATTGATATTACAATTAAGCTCTTACAAGAATTACAAGAAACAAAACCTATTTATACCAACTATGAAACTATCAAGTAACTTGAATAACTATCCATTCAAACTCTCAAGTACTTAAGCACCCTCTAAAACTAATGTTGACTTCTCATAATTTGACTCTCATTGACTATGCAATTACAAAGGCTTTAAACAAGACTTTCCTAATTAAATCTTGTATACAATTAAATATACTAACATTCTCTCCCTTTGTATTCAAGATTTAAAATTTTTTGACACTCATCTTCAGCGCTTGATTCTTCAAACTTTATCTCTGACAGTCTTGGACTTTGAAGCTTTAACAAACTTCAGTCTTTCAGTCTATGAAGAATCTTGAAAAGTCTTTTGCACATTGCATCTTTGTAGAGTCAACAAGTCTTGAACAAATATTTGAAAACTTTGAAAAACTTTGGAACTTTAAGGAATCTTTGAAAACTATGTATCTTCATCTCTTTGATCTCTGAACCGTCTTCAGAAAAACAAACTTTCACGAATCATCTTCAGAATCTGTCTCTGAAACATAGTAAGCATCTGAACTGTCTTGATCTTTCAGAATTATCTCTTCTTGAACTTTCAGAATTATCTCTTCAGGATTATCTTCACCATTTGTCTTTGAAATTGATCTTTGTAGATATCTCCCCCTTTTTGATGATTGTGAGCTTCATGATCATTAAAACTTTTCAATTTCAACATTCTCTTTGATCACCCCCCCTTTTTATTCAACTTAACAATCTCCTCCTTTATGATAATTTGACATTTTCCATCCTTTGATATAAGTATCTGGATCATGAACTGTATATACCCGAATCTTTTCAAATTCAGATATTATGAACTTGGTAACCCTGATTCAACAAATGAAACAGTTAGAAATGTCTGTCAGTAACACGGAGTTACTGTGTACAACTAATGTACAATTTAAGGAGCTGGTTTGATGATGACTCCCCAAGACTTCCATTCAATCATTGAAAAACACAAGGTTTATCTATGAATGTTCTGACAGAAAAACAAATTTTCTGTATGCTCGTGCTTGTGTATGAAAGAATTTAGCACAATGATTGTGTTTCATAAGGCTCAAATTGTGTAAACTGTTGAGACAACAACAGATATTACACGGACTCAATGTGCATGAAAGAGGTGCGACGGTGGGACAAACTTCCTTCTTTTTCAATATCTAAATCTTCCGAGTGAACACTAGATAGCAGATATGCTGCGTCCCCAAAGGAAATGAAACATTTCTTTGTTAAGAAAGACACGAGTGGCTGGTGGGGTAATTTCAAGAGTTGACATGGGCTCACTGCCTGTTTCAATGATGGTCACCAAAGAATGAGAAACAATTAGGAGATGTGGTTGCCCGGCTCAGAAAGTGGTTGGTGCAGAGTTTTCATATTCTTTTAACTCAAATCTCACACCCTCTTTCTTTTTAACATTTTGCTCACTTTTAACCAAACTCTCATTTACATTTTTCCGCTCCACACAATGAGAAAAACTCAACCGGATGAGTTATCTCCCCCACTATTTGATTTTGACCCCTCACCCCTCAATCACTCTAGGATAACTTCCGGGGTAGGAAACACTGATTTACGTGAATCCATGGAAGTTCTGTTTAAGCTCACACATGAATCCCATGTAAGTCCTATAAAGAATGGTTGTTTAACAGTTTAACTTGAACAATTAAGCACAAATAAAATAACACTGTCAAAATGTATGCTCATGAGATTTGAGCAATTGAACATTGAAGATTTCTCAAAACAAAGATATTGAATGAATGAAATGAAATCAAGAGAATTGTTTTGAGAATCTAACAATGTATCAATCAGATCAAATAAAATGGTTAGGGTATCAAAGAATTGGATATTTTCTTTATATGAACGAATATAAACAATTTTGCAATGAAAGTACAAGATTAGAATTGATGATTGATGCTCAACAACATTTGAAAGAAAACTGGAGTATTACCATCGAAAAATTGTTTCGTTATGAGACATGGTAATAACAAATTCAAATGAAGTACTGAACCTGTGTGTGTGAATACTTTACAGTATATGGACAAGATAATACACAAGTATTAATTTTTGGAAACACACGGTCAGTTTAAACATTGAAGTTCAAAATTTGAAAAACATTTAAAATCACACTTCTAAATTCATGAAATCTTTTAAGAATAGAGAAGTGGTTTGAACATTTAAGAAACTGTTTTTCATGCTTGAAAGTTGTTCTTCTTTCAAACAATCAGAGATCTAGGTTAGAAGACATTTACCTTTAAGCTCCCCCTCAAATCTTTATATCATGATTTGTTTTCTTTTAAGCTCCCCCTGAATATTTGCAAAATATCCATGTATGAACATTAAGAAAGGGTCCTGATCTGTCATATGATCAGAAGCCACAATCTTTACATTAAAATTCGGGTTTTGAAGTGTTTTGTTCAAAAGCCATACTCTTTGACTTTGAAGTCCGAGTCCTAAGTTGATTTACTCAGAAGTCAAACATCTTTACATTAAAGTTCGAGTCCTAAGTTGTAGTACTTAGAAGTCAACCATCTTGCTCCCCCTAAACCTGTGGTACCTGCGAAACAGATACCTGCGAAACAGATTTAACAGGCTTTGGTACCCACTGGTATTTGGGTCTTGGTATGTTAGATTTAGGAATCCACTTCTCATTAGACTTATGTCTTTTAAATCCAGAATTCTGAGAAGTAATTCTGTAAGAACCGTACCAGTTATGAGCAGATTCTTTCTGAACGAAGTCATTCTTTCCACAGTAAGAACAACAGATCTTTCTTTGAGCAATCCTGATAAGATGATTAGTCGAGTAATATATATCAGAATTACCAAAAGATTTACCTTTATGCGTACTGTTCTTTTTGGCATTGGTTGTGGATTTGATTGATCTGTCATTCTTCTTCTCTTCATCAGAAGAACTCTTCACTCTCCAGACCATCTGATTTTTCTTAGACTTCTTTCCAAGAGATTTAACATAGAATCTCGCTGGTCCATCAACAGATTTGTCATAAAACAGATTTGATGGTCGAATCTGACTTGATTTGACAATTTTAGGTTTGACACTGTTCTTTTTGAAAACATTTTTGTCATGAATAGAACTTGAAGCTGTTTTGAAAGAACAGACTGATGTGCTTGGTATTGTATGAAAAAAACCCTAACTCTTGATTTCATCCATTTAATATCAATCAATCTGATGTGCTTGATATTAATTTTGTTTTTGCAGCTAAACACCTCACATCTGATTTGGGTTCATCTGTTGATTTGGGTTCACGATTTAGGTATGTTTGGTTTCGAGCTTCTATCAGTCGATATTCATCGAACATTTTCCTATAGCGTTGCTATTTGCTTAAATTAAAGTGGTTTTGTGTTATGTTTGATGGGAATAGAGATGAAGTCTATAGTTACTTACTGAAGTTTCTGCATATGGAATAAATTATTTTGGATATTAGGATATCCTGATAATTTCCATCAAAGGAGGATGTGTAAGTTCCTCATATTTTTGGATGAGGATGTGGTTGCTAGGTTTAAGATTTGAATTATGCTACAAATTTTGCAATCTCTGCTTCCACTCTGTTTACATCCCAACATACAATATTTTAAAATAAAATCCAACGACTCTTCATGTTTCGTGTGCCTTATAATTGGTCAAAGTTTGATTTCTTTTTTGTGCTCTCCTCAATGTTCCGTTGAAACCTGATTGATTGGAGTTTTAATCAAGAATATGTTCTAAAGTTCCTTATGCAAGAATGTTAGTTATGTTAACACTATAATTTAATGTTGGTTATTTTAGACATCATGTATCTCTGTAAGTTCAACATCATGTATCTAGTGTTTGTTTCGTGTGTCTTATAATTGTTTTATTTCTTAGGTTAAACCGATTTCGTATTTCTATCGTGGTTTCGTGTGTCTCCTCAATGTTTAGATTTTGTACGTGGTTTCGTACATGGTTTGGTTGAAACTTCAATTGATGATTATCTCACTAAGGTTTTCTTATCTGGTGTTTGTTATCGACTAAATTATTGGATTAAATTATTGGATTAAATTATTGATGTTTATCTCACATGGTTTCCTTATATAGTGTGACTATATAGTAGTTGAATGTTGGTTTAGTTGACTTAAATTATTGATGTTTATCTCACATGGTTTCCTTATCTGGTGTTTGTTTTTGACTATATAGTAGTTGAATGTTGGTTTATTTGCTTAAGCATCAAGTGTTTTAACACACTGCTACAATTGTTGAACACTCTGCTACAATATAGTGTTTTAACACATACTGCAATTGTTCAAGAACAATTGTTTGTTTATTTACTTAAGCATCAAGTGGTTTAACACACTCCTTATAGAACTCGAAACATCGTCTACACAGTTCAAGGAGCTCCAAATACATGATGTTGGTTATGTTAACACTAAAATGGTACACAAGCTTTAACATTTCTCCTTATAGAACTCAACACATCCTTTCAAAAAATGATATAAACAACACTTTAATATGTCCCACCTTAACCTTAACCACAGTATAAACTGAATTAGATCAAGGAACATACCCAAGTGTATCCGTTATCGACCTATGTTAGGCACACCTGAAAAACCTGAAAAACTTGAAACGACAGCTTCTGTACCTCTTCTATTCAAGCATGTGTCTTCTACTTAGAGGCCAAAACAGATTATAATGTATAAAGGAAAGTTGTTCTACGAATTTTATACGAATTTTACAATAATACAGTACACTGTGATCAGTCCCAAAAACACACAGTTTTGAGCCACTTAGATCTCAATTGGTTTTGAGGCCCTTCATAAGAGTTGTAGTATACATTTAGGTCATTCTACTTGTAAAATTTGAGCTGATTCAGACTTACGGTTTGAGAGTTATACACTGTTGAAGAAGCTGATATGCACTCAAAACAAACTATATTGTTTCACGGTTCCTTTTATTCTTCATCTTTCCCGATTTTAACTCTATGGTTCTGTATCAAACTGAAAATTGTTTATACTATATGCTAATAGATGGTTTGAAAAATGGACATGGGGTTGGAGTGGGGAGGAATAGGTCATCATCGACTGCTTATATTATATTAGTCTGGTTTTCTCTTTTAGTTTATGGACGGAGTACTTGAGGTTGTCCAGCTTAAGGAGTGCGACGATGTTAGGAGTGTGAATGGTCCAAGAAGTTGGGAGGTGTCAGGATCGAATTCTCAACAAGAATTATAAATACTCAGAAATAATATCAAAGAAGTTTGCGGAATAACACTTTGATATTCAATGAAACAGTAAACAAACAGCATAAATTTGATGAACAACTTGTAAACTTGTATTGAATGCTTGAAGTTACAAGATTACACACACACAACCTCAATCTTGAAGAACAGACTTTTTCAAAACGAATTCTACTTCTCTAGAATTAGGAACTATGCCTTCAGGTTGATTTTCTCTAGAACAAAAACTTAGAATCAATAATTCTCTAAAACTATTCTATCAATTCTATATATACTAAAGACAAATGATAATTACAATTAATAAAATATCTTCAGAATATCTTCCATGAATATCTTCAATATCCAGCTGTTATTCTTGTAAATCGAATCTCCATCTCATAAGCAGCATTAATCATCTTGATCACCTTTGAAGCATTAACTGAGTCTTGGCAGCATTAACTACTAAGCAGCACTAACCTCTAGCAGTACTAACTAGCTAAGCAACACTAACTTTGACTAGCAGTATTAATTCTACTAGAAGTAGTAATACCAAGCAGCATTATCTTTAAATTCCTCTGGCAGTAGTAATTCTGTACTAGCATCATTAAACACTTGAGCTTTTCTTTAGTTCCCAACAATCTCCCCCTAACTTGACTTTTAGGAAGAGAAGTCAAGTTCTTCAAATGCTTCCAAAACTTTCACTGATCCAATCCAATATTAGGATCCAATCCCATGCTCTGATTGATAGTTCTCTGAATTAAGTACTTTGCCATTTCTGAATTTGTTGCACAACCCAACTTCTTATTTAGCATTGCATGAAGCTTCAAATGAGTGTGATTGTAGACCCCATCCACTAAGTAATACTCCATGTGAAAAGTATCCAAGGCTAATTCATAGACTCCACTCCTTTCATATAGAGTCCATCCTCTAACAGTTTTGAACACATCTCTGATTAAGTGCTTCACTGCTTCTTGATTGAATAACATGCACAAGTACTCCATGACCAGCTTCACTATTGGTAACCCTGGAGCTTTCAACCGATCTGCATATAGCTTCATTCCAACTTCAAACATATCTTCCAAATCAGATCTTGAACATTCTCTGACAATTTTGTTCCATGTAGCAAATACGTAGTACTTCTCATCCTTCCTTTTCAATCTGATATATTCCTTGCCATCCACTTCCATAGTATCCCAGTGGATAACTTCAGGAGGTTTGAATCCAACAGGTTTAGCTGTAAATAGGATTTGGAATTTTATCCATTACCACCATGTACATATTTATATCTGAACACTGTGATGCTTCCTGAACTTCAGCTTTCTTTTCTTCATTCTTAGGTGCCTCTTCTTCTTCAACAACCTTTTTCTCTTCTTCTACTCTAGGCTTGTTTTCAATCTTCTTTCTTTTCGCCATCATCTTAGTTCTCTTCAGAATCCTTTGGCTTTGTCCTATAGTAGCTTCCTTCTTCTCTTCTGCCTTTATCTCTACCTTTTCTTTTGTTGGAGTTCCCTCTTCACTTTTAGGGAAGGGTTGATTGATATTCACATCATGTCTCTCCTTGGCTTTCTTTTCAAACTCCACTCTATCCTTTTCATTGCTCTTTAGCTTTCCCATTTCTTTCTCATAGAGGTCCTTGATTTGATCAAAAGTTATCTTCACAAACATTTCTTTCTTTACACCAATTGCACTCCTCAAGAAAGTTATCATCTTGTTTCTTTCCTGAGTTGCAAGGTAAGTTTGTGAAGGTCTTCTCTTCTTATCACTTGTTCTGACCATCATAGCCTTTCTCAAGCTCATTGCTCTTTGCTTTGCCTTCTCTGTTTCCAACCCTTTCTGAAAAGCTTCATTTAATTCATTTGCAAGTGCTCTGGCTATTTCTCTGTCTTTCTCAACTTGCTCTTTCTCTGCCTGATCTAACTCTTCTTGCATTTTCTTGGCTAATGCTTCATCTGACTCAACCATCTTTTGCTTTTTAGTTGGTTGATCAGCTTCTATCATCTTCTCTTTTCCTTTTCTTTTTGCATCTTCAGCCATGTCTTTCTTTTCTGTTCTTTTTGCTCCCCCTTCATTTATGACCACTTCCTTTGCTTTGGGAGTGTCATTCTTTACTTTGACAAGCATTTCTGCTATTTCAATCTCTGCTGGTGTTAACTCTGTTACTGCTGCTTGTGAAGTTTCAGCAGCACTAACAGTTTCTTCTGCTTGTTTTGGCTCAGCAGTAGTAACAGTTTCTGCTTCTGGCGTTGTTACTGCTGCTTTCTTTTCTTCAACAAACTCCCCCTCAATCTGTTGATCTATCTGTTCTGAGCTTGAATTCTCCCCCTTTTTGGAAGCATTCTCCTCCTTTTTGTTTGCCCCCTTTCTCCTCCTTAAAACAAACTGCTTTCGTCTTTTCCTGGCAATAAGTTGTCCCACCAAATGCTTAAGTTTTGAAATCTGCTCTTGTTGTGAGATGACCACTTGCTGCAATTCTTTGATTTCCTTGCCTTGATTAACCACATCAACATTAATGTTGGCTAATGCTTCAATCAATTCCCAGTAAGTATATCTATCCTCACCTTCTTTAGGTGTTTTACCCACCCTTGAAGGATCCTTGGAAAGTTTTGCCATCAATTCATCAGTTTCAGTTCTGTCCTCACCCTTTTTGGATGTTTTGCCCATCCTTGAGGGATCCTTGGATCTTTTAGTAGTGGCCTTCTGCCTAGCAGAAGCACCTACTACCCCCTTGGTTTCTTGGCACCGGGGTCCTTTGGTTGATTTCTCAGCCAAAGTTGCCATGGGGAAGGTTGTAGAGATGTTACCACTGTTCTTCTCTGTGCTAGCAGAAGTAGTGGTAGCCTTCTCACCCATATGCTCTTCCATCTCCTTAGAGAGCACCTCCTTAGGGTTGGGAGACACCCTATTGGAATCCCTTTGGATATTCTCTATCGGAGAATGCTCCAATAGAGGGCTTAAAGGCTTAGTGGGTGAAGGTACAAGAAGGGAAGGAGCCTTCTTTACCTGTTTCCTTTTGTAAGTTTGGGTAAGTCGATATGTGGGCTTGTGAAGCAGAGACTGGGGAATAGATATAGAGTGGTAAGGTTGGCATTGGCTAGCAGTGGGATTATCTAATGGGGGCCTTGACCCTGCTGCCATACCTTTTTGTGGTTGGGACACGACCATCATTGTTGAGAACAATGGGGTGTCAACTCTTTCCGAGTCCCTAGCAGATCTTCTCATATTTGAGAAGACCTTGCCTTTAGGGGGTTTAGGTACATATACCTCATCAAAGTGAGGTAAGTCCGTCAATTCATTAGTAATAACTGCCTGAACAAACCTGGGATACATGAAGAAACTCTTCTTGTTGTCCAGGTTTGAGACAAGATCATTGAAGATCATCAGAGAAAAATTGTATTTTCTAGCAGTGGATAAACATACCAATGCATAGGCAATTGGACTGCTAAATTGGCTCCAGCCAGTAGTTTTCTTTGAAATACAGTGCATCAGGGTATGAACAAAGAACCTCCATTGGGGTGAAAATTGAGCTTTGAAAAACTTGAAAATCCCCAATTGGCCTTCATACCCCATTCTGGTGAGGTTTGAAAACAAATCCTCATTTGGAATAGAAGATATACCTGAAGCATCGTCTAGACGTAGACAGATGCAAATGGTCTCCTCAGTAACTGTCAAGGGTTTGTCACACACCCTTGTTTTGATGCACGACACTCCATTGTCAGTGCTAGTAGTGGCATTGGCCCAGAATTGCCTCTGATGCTCTATGTAGATTGTAGGGGACACGGTGAGAGCACGCGCAATGTGACTTGTCCTCAGAAAGTCGACTATCTGGTAAAACCCTTTAGCTTGTTTGGGCTTTTGGAGCATCGCGATCTCATTGTGCTCATCGATGAATGCCATGGATGCCATTGAACTTGAATATTCTTGCCTGAAAACTTTGTACTTGAGAGAAAAGGGTTAGAGCACAAGTGAACAGTATGCAAAGAGTCGTTATGAACTTTTTGTTGATCCAAACTCTCTCAGTGATTTGATAACGACCCTCTTCTATACTTAGTGAAAATTACGTTTTAATATGTATTAGTGTTTCACTATCAGGGATCAGACTGAGTCTGTCTAGTTATCACTGATAGTTTCTGAAGTAAACAACCAACGTAATCCCTGAAGACAAGTCTCGCGTCAACATATGTTCACAGCTGAATCGAAGACGAAGCTGCTGAACAAAGAGAAGTCTACTAGTGACCTGATGCGGATATCAGTGAAGCAAAGACAACTCCACATATACGCGAAGGAACATGAGGAAAAGCTTCAGCGATAGCTGAACCTCTTTATCTCTGAAAGAAGAGATACTCAACGATCAATTGATCACAAAGCTTATGCCTCAAGTTTCCTTTTGTCTATCCTTGCACAACTTAGTACGATGTGTCAGAACGGACATGTCTCTGCAACCATTCGTACAACAACTCTGTCAACTACACTGTTCATGACCCGGCCGAAAGCATGTCTCCCAAAAGTCAGACTTCCAAAGCCAATCAGTGAACGCCACGTGTAAAGTGCCCTGCCATGCATTTAATGCAAAGGGTATAAATAGGACGTTCACCCTTTTATCTAAAAGAGTGCTCAATCCTTGAACCCCATATAGAAACCCTTGTTTTCTATATCTCTTAATCCTCCATTCTCTGAATTTCTTGTGCAATCATTTTAGTGTTTCTTAAGTTTGTTTAAGATTGAGTCTGTCTTAATCTTATTCCGCAACAAACTTGTAAATTGAATTTGATTTATCAATAAACAATTTATTAAACTTTAAATTTCTGTGTTTGTATTCAACCCCCCCTTCTACAAACTTGTTAAGCACCTTCGGGACCAACAAGTGGTATCAGAGCAGTTTGTTTAATCTAATAAACAAGATCTTGCTGAATACTCTTCCTTGCTATTCTAAAATGGCATTAAACACAAACACAAACTACTATGATAATGGTTCACTTTCTAAACCTCCTCGATTTAGCAGAGATAATTTTTCTCTATGGAAAAATCGAATGATGCTATTTCTTGAAGGTGCGGATCCTACTATACCTGAATATATAGAAAACGGATCCTATGAACCTGTTAGAATTATAGTTGCGGTTCCCGCTACTGCCACCACTGAAGCTGTCCCTGAACGATATGTCGTTAAGGAAATAAGACAGTGGAGTGATGAAGATAAAAAGAAGGTAGGCATAGATGCAAGAGCAAAGACCATTATCTCAATGGCTTTGCCTGATGAAGTTTTCCATTCCATCATGCATCTGAAAACTTCTAAAAAAATGTGGGAAACCATATGTGTTCAATATGAGGGCACCACTGAAATCCAAGAGACTCGAAAGATTAACTTGGTAAGACAGTATGAAAGTTTTATCGCTGGTAAGAATGAATCTATTTCTGACGTTCATCAGTGGTTTAACTGCCTAATCATTGACCTAAGAACTGTTGGTAGGACCTATTCTAATTCTGAGGTCCTAACAAAATTCTTGGAAAGTCTTCCTGAAAGCTGGGACAGTTATTCAATATGTCTTAAGCTGACAAAAGACTTACATACTCTCTCTCTAAGCACTTTGTATGGAATATTGCTCAACTATGAGCAATCTAATCTCCCGAAGAAGAATCTTGTAAAAGAGTCTAAAGACTCCAAAAGCACTCCTGTTGCTTTAGTCTCTTCAGAGATAACTCCATCTCAGCGATCTACTCTCACCATCACTGAGTTAGATTCTGAATCTGAGAATCTATCAGACCCTGATCTTTCAGAGTTTGATGAGTCCTTAGCACTCTTGACAAACTCTTTTAAGAGATTTGCAAGAAAGAGCAACTTCCGAAGAAGTAAACCTCTCTCTCTTACTGAAAAACCAAAATCAACTCCGGTTGATAAGGCTACTGCTACTTGCTATAACTGCGAAAAGATTGGACATTTTGATAGTGAGTGCAGGTCGAAAAAGGTCTTCAAACCTTCTACCTCAAGAAGATCCAGTGATGACAAATACCATAAGCTGAAGAACAAATATCAAAAGCTGAAAAGCTATCAGCGAAAAGGTAAAGGTCTCATCGCTGAAGAACATGACTGGGTTGAATCAGAAGAATGAAGTTCTGATGAAGAAGAAGTCGCTAATCTTTGCCTCATGGCTGAGATTAAAGAATAAGTGGAAGAACCATTTGAACCCTCTATGAGCTACATATCATCTCAGGTATCTATCTCTACAATTCCCTCTCTGCCTGAAGCTGAGAGAAGTCGCGCTGTTGATGTGCTGACGATTGACCTTTATAATGCTCTAAACGAAAAAACTCAAGCTGAGAATAAAAATGTTCATTTAACTCAAGAGCTAGAGAAATGTCATGAAAAGATCAAAGAACTAAATCTTTTAGAAGAAAAGTTAAAAGATCAAGTCATTATAAATGAAATCATCAGCATTGAACGCGAACAAGCCATCGCTGCTTTAAAAGCAGAAAAGGCTCATGTTGAAAAATGGTGCAAATCATCAACAAAGATCTCTGAGATAATAAATGCTCAAACTCCTGAAAGTGATAAAACTGGTCTTGGTTTTTGGACACCACAGGATGATCCTAAAGAAGAAAGTTCCTCGCTTAAGTTTGGAACTTTTGTCACATCTTTCTTTGACACTTCTTATAATCAATTCTATCCCTGTTCTTCTTCAAATCCCATATCTGAGGAAAAATCCAAAGACACTAAGTCTACGGATAAAGGAAAGACCATTCTCCTTCCTCAGAAGGCAACCAGGAAAGCAAAGCTGAAAGTTCTTTCTAAGTCTTCAGCTAAGCAATCCTCTAGCTCTGTGATAGAAATTTTTGATCTCTGTCCTCCAAAGCTAAAGATTGACCTTAAACCTACGAGATCTGGAGAAATGAAAATTCCTCCCATATCTCATGAGAAAAGCCTTCTTGGACCTGGAGCTCCTCATCTTAAAATTGCAAAACCTTCTACTTCTGGTCCTAAAACCATTTTCAAATACATAAAATGTTATCACTGTGGTTTTACTGACCATATTGCAAGTAAATGTCCAAATGCCACCAAAGCTGATAAAACAGCTAAAGTGAAGAAAAATGCCTCTAAAGCTGAAAAGGTCACCAAGGTTGAAAAATTAATCAAGGTGAAAAATACCACTAAGGTTAAGAAATTAACCAAAGTGAAGATTACCACTGAAGGTGAATTTTCATCAGCTGTGAAGACTGCTGAACCTTCCTTATACACTAACTCTGAAGGACCCATTGAAAAGTGGGTACCAAACAACGCTTAATCTTCCTTATGTGTGCAGGGATCAAAGGGCATCTGGTATCTCGATAGTGGATGTTCTCGTCAAATGACTGGACAAAGAGACCTGCTCACTGAATACAAGGAAGAAAAAGGTCCCTCTGTGATCTTTGGTGGAAATGGAAAAGGATTTACCCGAGGGTTTGGTGTCCTCAGCAATGGGACAACTACCTTTCGAAGAGTCGCTTATGTAGATGGACTGAAGCACAACCTTCTAAGCATCAGTCAGCTATGTGACAAAGACTACGAAGTTCGCTTTTCTAAGAAAGCATGTTCAGTGGTAGATGAAAAAGGAAAATTTGCTCTCAGTGGTTATCGCAGAGAAAATGTCTATGTAATAGATATGGACTCTACTATCACTGAAAACTTATGTTTTCTCTCTAAGGCCTCTTTTGATGTCAACTGGCTATGGCATAAAAGGCTTTCTCATCTAAACTTCAAAGCCCTGAATTCTCTATCATCTAAGGAACTGGTTTCTGGTCTTCCTCAGCACTCATGTGCTAAAGAATCTCTCTGCTCAGCATGTGAAAAAGGAAAACAAACAAAAGCTAGTTTCAAGTCGAAACTAGTTTCCTCAGTGACAAGTCCTCTTCAGCTCTTGCATATGGATCTGTTTGGCCCTGTCAACATCCAATCAATAGCTGGAAAGAAATATACACTTGTTATTGTAGATGAATATTCTCGCTACACCTGGGTTATCTTTCTTCGCTGTAAGAGTGATACTCCAGAAGAACTAATATCTTTTGTTAAAAAGATGGAAGTGCTGAATAATCTTACTGTTCCTTCAATAAGAAGTGATCATGGAACTGAATTCAAAAACAGTTCCCTGAACAATTTCTTTGAAAACAAGGGAATCTCTCACAACTTCTCTTCAGTAAGAACACCTCAGCAAAACGGAGTCGCTGAAAGAAGAAACAGAGCGATCATAGAAGCTGCTAGATCAATGCTCAGCGATTCTCATCTCCCTACTCAATTTTGGGCAGAAGCTGTAAACACTGCATGTTTTACACAAAACAGATCGCTGATAATAAAGCGATTTCGGAAGACAGCTTATGAACTTTTTATTGGAAGGAAGCCTTCTATCAGCATTCTTCATATCTTTGGTTGTCAGTGCTTTATCTTAAACAACAGAGATCAACTTGGAAAGTTCGACCCAAAAGCTGATGATGGAATATTTCTAGGATATTCCTCCATCTCCAAAGCCTACAGAGTTTTCAACAAAGAAGACAATCTGTGGAAGAAACAATCCATGTCACATTTGATGAAACTTGCTCAGCAAACTCTAAACCAATCACTGACAATGAAGAATTAAATGCTTGGATGTTCTCTCACTACAGAGAAACTGAACCCTTCTTCTCAAACCATCAGCATTCAGATCCTCCAGCCGCTGATGATGATCCAAACATTATACCTCCAAGCGCTGAATCCAACTCATGGGTTTCAGCTGAACCTCTAAACACCTTGCTACCATCAGATCTACCTATGTCTGAAAACCTCTCTAACAACAACCGCCTGTCTACTACTCAACAGTTAATTGCTGATGAACCAAATGGGTGTTTAGAAACAAGTTAGATGAACATGGAACTGTAACCCGCAATAAGGCTCGACTTGTTGCTCAGGGATACAGACAAGAGGAAGGTATAGACTATGATGAAACCTTTGCCCCTGTGGCCAGGCTCGAAGCAATTCGACTATTCTTAGCTTATGCAGTCTATAAATACTTCATCGTTTATCAAATGGATGTAAAGTTAGCGTTCCTAAATGGAAAGCTGAATGAAGAAGTCTATGTAGAACAACCTCCAGGGTTCTATGACCCTAAGTATCCAAATTATGTTTATAAATTGGATAAGGCTCTCTATGGTCTAAAACAAGCCCCTCTTGCTTGGTATGACACTCTCTCATCTTTTCTTATCTCTGAAAATTTTGAACGTGGCAAAATTGATAATACGTTATTTTTCAGAAAGATAAAAGGTCATATAATTCTTGTACAAATATATGTTGATGACATAATATTTGGTTCTACTAACCCATCTCTGTGTACTCGCTTTGCGGAAAGAATGAAGAAAGAATATAAAATGAGTATGATGGGTGGGCTGACATATTTTCTTGGTCTTCAGATTAACCAATCTGACAAAGGTACTTTTATCAGCCAAGGTAAGTATGTTAAAGATATGCTGAAGAAGTTTGAGCTTACTCAAACTTCAGCTATGAAAACTCCTATGACACCACCCCTGACACTTAACAAAGATCCTTCCGGAATACCTGTTAATGTCACTACCTATAGAGGAATGATAGGCTCTCTGCTGTATCTTACAGCTAGCCGACCTGACATCATGTACTCTACTTGTTTATGTGTACGCAATCAATCTGAACCCAAGGAATCCCATCTGATCGCTGTTAAGCGAATCTTCAGATATCTGAAAGGAACTCCTAACCTCGGTCTTTGGTATCCCAAAGATTCAGGGTTCGATCTAACTGGTTATTCTGATAGTGATTTTGCAGGCTGTAAACTCGATCGAAAGAGTACCACTGGTGGATGTCAACTCCTGGGAGGAAAGCTGGTAAGTTGGACAAGCAAAAAGCAAAACTCAGTGTCCACTTCCACAGCTGAAGCTGAATAAGTAGCCGGTGGAAGCTGTTGTTCTCAGATCTTATGGATGAGAAATCAACTATTAGATTATGACCTTCAACTATCAAAGATTCCTATCTATTGCGACAACACTAGTGCTATCGCTATAGCAAATAATCCAGTGCTACATTCAAAGACGAAACACATAGAGATCAGATATCACTTTATCAGAGATCATGTGATGAATGGTGATATTGAACTTCACTTTATCCCTACTGACTTTCAGCTTGCTGATTTATTCACAAAACCTCTTGATGAGACAAGGTTCAACTTTCTCATCAGTGAGCTTGGAATGCTGAACCTCGAAGAATAATTCTTCAGCGTTCATGTATTGGGTCAATAATCAAGAAGTTCCCCTTTCATCATTCTCTGATAAACATTCTGACTCTCAGGTATGTTCTCTCCTTTCCCTCAACTGAATCTTAACTCAGTTGAGATGTTTTTTTTTAAATATAAACTTTAATCACTGAACTTTCTTCAAATAATTAAAAGCTTTTTGAAAAATACATTAATCACTTATTTTTCTAGTCAGTGATCCTTTAAAAGGAAAATCTATCCCTATCTTTACCATTAGGGATACTTTCAAAAAGGAAAATCTATCGCTGACTTTTCTTCAGTGATAATTTCAAAACAGACAAATGAAGAGTCTCTCTCTTCTATGACGTCATTTAAACCGACAATCCACGACATGCCTTTATCTGACACGTTCGTCCATTGCCCTTCCATCCAATCAACTTCGTGGGACGTGTCCACGTCATGATGAGCATTTGTTTTCCCGCTTCTCTCACACTCTCTCTCCTCTCTATCACGTATAAAAAGAATGTTTTTCCATTCTTATCATTTTTACGCCTTCTGCAAATACTTTGAAAGCAAGATTTCTCTCTCAAGCTTTTGCATCATCTTCATCAAAGATCAACAGGTTATTCTTGATCTTATTCTTTTTCTTTACTGAAAATCTTTTTGCATAAACTCCATTTAAGGGTTTATAAGATTCTAATCTCATAAAATCACTTTCATTTTTGATTTTATTCTTTAAAAACCATTTTACCTTGATTTTCTTTACTCAAAATCTTTGGTTTTTCTTCTTGTTCTTAAATCTTTTTCTAAGATAAACTGTTTTAATCTGCAAATATGTTGATTTTCTACGTTTCTTTCCTCAAATAGAAACTGGACAAATCTTCTTTATTTTTAGACTAAAAACCTTTCCTCTACTCGTAATTCAGAATGACTCAATCTGCACTCATTGCCTCAAAGAACGTCAAGTTCGCCATTTCTGACTCTGAGCTCCCAAAGAACCATCATCTTGCTCGCCTCGATTTTGATGGTGTCAAGTGTCCTCATCTGAAGGAGGCCGCAATGTTTCTGAAGCAATCCTGCATTGCTTACGCTATAACTGTGGATCCAACACCCTCCAAAGCTCTTCTCCAGCAATTCTGGTTTACTGCTGATGAAACCTCCATCACCAACAAAAAGGGTGAACAGGTTCCTGCTATCTCCTTCAGCACTCAACTTGGCTCAGGGATGATGATTGCCCTAGGCCTAAGGAAAGCTCTGCATTTTCCCGACAAACCCAGGAATAGATTTGACGCCTTGCCAACTGACGTTGAACACATCCAATTCCTGGATGCCATGGAATACGCCTGGGAACCCAAACCAAGGACGACTATTCCAAACAAGAAGCTGACTCTTGTGAAGAAGGCATTGATGCCTTCCCAGCTCAACTACATATTCTCTCACATCATCCAGTGTATGAGTGGGAAGAGTGGGTCACTGGACCAAGCCAGCAAGGTTCAGGTCCAGATGGCTTACTCAGTGATAGCTGGACGCAACTTCGACTACGCAACAGCTATCTTTGACGACTTAAAGTCAAAGATAGAGAAGACCGAGAGGGATCCCAAAGTTCCTTACATACGCTTTATCTGCGCGTACCTGAAGTTCCTCTTCCCTACCACTTACCCCACCAACTCGGATGCATCTTTTCCGAAAGTGGGTCAGCGATCACTGGAGGTCAAGACGCTCCCCAACGAGGTAAATATCTCTGAACTTCGCTCCCGCCTCTCTCTCCTCACTTCTTCGTCTTCAGCGGCCACGTAGGAAGTTTCTTTTTCTGCTATCCCTGCCGCTACACCTTCCAAACGACCATCAACTGGTTCCCCTGGTCCTTCGAAGAAGGCCAAGGTAACCAAGGAGAAAAGTTTCACTAGTTCAAGACCTAAGGATGCTTCTCAACAAACATCCTTAGATGCTTTCATGGGTCTCTCCTCCACATCCTCAGCGATACCCACATCAACCGTGCCAGCGACTATGGTCGCTGTCACAACAACAGTGACAACGCCAATCGTCTCGGTTCCTCCTCCCCCAGAGGTAACCCCTACGGTAACTACCCCTATCCCTACATCTTCTATCCCTATCTCTAGTGCTTCTATTTCTTTGATCTCTAACCCTCCTTCTATCTATACTCCACAGTTTGGACCCATAGGACCTGAACATCAATCTTTTGAGGAATCTTTACAATTCTACAAAACGTTTGATAATTCAGGTATCCATATAACCTTAAACACTTCTCCCAACTCACCATATAAGCCTGGTTCTGAAAAACTAACTTATCTTTCAGGTCCTAGTTTGGCGACTGTTGACACAAATGTCAACACTCTGAGTGCAAAGGTGGACTCTATGACTGCATCTCTCAACAACACCACCAACGCTGTTCAATCAACTAGTGAAGCACTGAAGACGCTAATTGCCACCAGCGCCTCCAAAGCTGACGTTTCTCAACTCGCTACTCTCCACGAAGCGATTGACAAAGTCAAAGAAGACTCACAACAACAGTTTGCAGCTCTGACTACAAAGGTTGATGCCTGTGAAGTCCTTCTTCAGCAGATCCTTTCACGCCTGAAGGAACCAGCTCCTACTCCTGCTCCTTCATTTACAGAAGACGATAGAACTGCTCTATGCGTAGCTGTGGATTTTATTCATCAAGCTACGTCCGACATCCCTGTAATTGAAGATCGGCTTACAGGACTGGAGGCTAAAGTCCAGAAGTTGGCTACTGCAAAAACTTCATCTCTTATCAAAGATCTCTCCCTCGGTGATAATGACAAAGAGGGGGAGAAGACCGCTGAAGAAAATACGGACGTTGAAGTTGCTGCTGAACAACTAAAGGAAACTCCCTCTCAGGTTGAGGGGGAGATAGCTGCTGACAAAGCCCCTCCCACCATCACTGATCTAGTCGATGATGAAGAGGAGGAAGAAGACGATGATGAAGACCTTGATCTTGAATATCAAGAGGATGATTCTCGTCAAGATGATGATGATGACGATGAAGAAGATCAATCTCTCTGGTGTTCTTCAGCCGCCACATCATCAGCGATAACTTCGAAAGAAGTTATCCAAGCAGGGGGGAGACAAGAGACATCTTCAGGAACCCCTTCCCAAAGCAAAGGTGCATCTGCTGAGGGAACCCTGAAGATGATCTCACTACCTGAGGAGAATCCTTCTCAGGTATGCCTTACTCTTGTTCCTTTTTCCTCCTATAAAAATCCCACCCCTATTTCTTTCTAGCCTTTATCTCTCTCCTTCCCTAGATAAATCTAACCTTTTTCATTTTCTGACTAGATAGTTCTCTCCCCTGCTTAAGGGTAAAGAACTCCAAATAATCCCAGCTGCTGAAGCTGATGACCAAATAATCCCAGTCTCTGTCAGAGAGATTGATGAAGAGGATGAAGAAGAAGAAGAGTCCCTGCAACATTATGGAAGACCCTCTAGACCATCTCACTGGTCAGAGGAAGAAAGAAAGAAAAAAACGGAGATGATCTCTCATCTGGAGAGTCAATGACGAAAGGTCCCTTCTCAATCATCAAAACTGCATTTCCTGACTGAAGCTGAAATTGAAGAATCCGTCAGAGCTGAGAAGCTGATTGCTGACTGTCAAAGAGATGCCTCTCTGGCTCTCAAAATTCAGTCTTCTCAAGTCAAAGACAAGAAGCTGAAACGCAAACCAGTAGAAGTTCAGGCAGCTCTGTTGAAAGGGATTGAAGAGGAACGCTCCAAAGAAAAAGCGGTCAACGATAATACAATCGATTGGTGCAAGCACAAAATCGACTATCGCTCTGACCCACTGAAGATCGTAGCGGTGGCTATCTCTGGAAGAAAGAAGAAGGATAAGTTCTCTGTCACCATGGAAATTACCAGAGAGGATGGAAGCTGCAAGGCTATGTTCATTTCAAAGCTGGAAGACTTCGGATACATGGAGTGGCTTGAGTTCAAAGATGCGCTGAAGAAATCAAAGTCTACATACAGAGGCCACGTTGAAAGGGTGAATGATGCTCTCATCAACAAAGTCGCTGCAATAATAAAGGTGCCATCTACTCTTCCTTCAAAATCCATGCAAGTCAAGAGAAAGCCCGTCTCCTCCTCGTCTGATAATGTCGCAGTGATAAGGAACGAAACCTCCATCAAATTCTACAGAGAAGCTCTGTTCGGTCCTCCTCCTGATCTTTCAGTTCTGGATCTCTTTCTGCCTCCTGGCGGACCATATGCTGCAGGACAAGTTCTTGAAGAACCTTTTGGAATCTTCTTCAGAGATGACGAGGAACAACTCATATTTCAAAGGGTCTCTGAAATCTCTATCTGTCCTCTCACTCTTCTCAAGGATCTCATGTGCCTATGGTGTACTCTCTCTCCTGCTGCTGAGCCAATCATAGCTATCATCTGCAAAGAATCTTTAGAGCGAAGGCAAAAAGGGGAAGAAATACCTGAGTATTTGATCAATCATCCTAAACCCTCTTTAGATAACTGATAGATTAGTTTTCTTTCTTGTAATCTATTAGTTTAACTTACAGTAGTTAGTATATCACTTGTACTTGTAATTTTCATTCCTTGTAATTCTTTTCTTGGATTATTGAAAATTTCAGTGAAGTACTTAACTCCATCAGTACTGTAAAAGATCCCTCAAAATAGTAATTGGGACATGTATGTTATGAGTCCTGATTATTCCATCATTTTGAACTATAAAGTAATTTTCTTCAGTTACTTTGTCATTATCAAATAGGGGGAGATTGTTGATCCAAACTCTCTCAGTGATTTGATAACGACCCTCTTCTATACTTAGTGAAAATTACGTTTTAATATGTATTAGTGTTTCACCATCAACGATCAGATTGAGTCTGTTAAGTTATCGTTGATAGTCTCTCTCATAAACATTTCTATGTATTAGTGTTTCACTATCAGTGATCAGACTGAGTGTGTTCAGTTATCACTGATAGTTTCTGAAGTAAACAGCCAACGTAATCCCTGAAGACAAGTCTCGCGTCAACATATGTTCACAGCTGAATCGAAGACGAAGCTGCTGAACAAAGAGAAGTCTACTAGTGACCTGATCAGCCAACATAATCCCTGAAGACAAGTCTCGCGTCAACATATGTTCACAGCTGAATCGAAGATGAAGCTGCTGAACAAAGAGAAGTCTACTACTAGTGACCTGATGCGGATATCAGTGAAGCAAAGACAACTCCACATATACGCGAAGGAACATGAGGAAAAGCTTCAGCGATAGCTGAACCTCTTTATCTCTGAAAGAAGAGATACTCAGCGATCAATTGATCACAAAGATTATGCCTCAAGTTTCCTTTTGTCTATCCTTGCACAACTTAGTACAATGTGTTAGAACGGACATGTCTCTGCAACCATTCGTACAACAACTCTGTCAACTACACTGTTCATGACCCGACCGAAAGCATGTCTCCCAAAAGTCAGACTTCCAAAGCCAATCAGTGAACGCCACGTGTAAAGTGCCCTGCCATGAATGCAAAGGGTATAAATAGGACGTTCACCCTTTTATCTAAAAGAGTGCTCAATCCTTGAACCCCATATAGAAACCCTTGTTTTCTATATCTCTTAATCCTCCATTCTCTGAATTTCTTGTGCAATCATCTTAGTGTTTCTTAAGTTTGTTTAAGATTGAGTCTGTCTTAATCTTATTCCGCAACAAACTTGTAAATTGTATTTGTTTTATCAATAAACAATTTATTAAACTTTAAATTTCTGTGTTTGTATTCAACCCCCCCTTCTACAAACTTGTTAAGCACCTTCGGGACCAACACTTTTAGGCGGGCAAAGGGTATTTATAGTATTTGGGACATAAGCAGTATTAACTTCTAGCAGTATTAACTAACTAGCAGTATTAACTGAGAGCAGTATTAACCACTAGCAGTATTAACTAACTAGCAGTATTAACTGAGAGCAGTATTAACCACTAGCAGTATTAACTAACTAGCAGTATTAACTAAGAGCAGTATTAACCACTAGGAGTATTAACTAACTAGCAGTATTAACTGAGAGCAGTATTAACCACTAGCAGTATTAACTAACTAGCAGTATTAACTGAGAGCAGTATTAACCACTAGCAGTATTAACTGAGCTAGCAGTATTAACTTTGCAATGGCAGTATTAAAACTGTACTGGCAGTATTAAAACTGTACTGGCAGTATTAACCATACTTACACTTTTAAGCTTGTGATAAACTGAGTACTGCTATACATTTCCTGAAAAAGAAGATTAGTAACACCAAGAATAAACAATATACAGGTATTTAACCACTTTTTGAGAAGGGGCTTATTCAGAGTTGATCATTCCCACACTTGTTACCAAGAAAGTGAATCTACCCACATCAAAGGCTTTGGTGAATAGATCAGCAAACTAGTTATCAGTATGAACTTTTACAACTTGAATAAGTTTTTTTCATTGCACTCTTATAAAGTGATACCTGATCTCAATGTGCTTTGTCTTTGAGTGCTTGACAGGATTATTAACAATGCTAATAGCACTGCTATTATCAATAAAGATTGGAGTGTGTAGAAAGGTTACCCCATAGTCCAGCATTTGATTCTGAATCCATAACACTTGAGAACAGCAACTTGCAGCTGCTATGTACTCTGCTTCTGTTGTAGATGTGGACACTGTGGTTTGTTTCTTGCACTGCCATGAAACTAGTCTTGCACCCAAAAACTGGCATCCTCCAGAAGTAGATTTTCTGTCCAAGTTTGCTCCACCTAGATCACTGTCTGAGTATGCAAGTAGGTCAAATGATGAGTCATGAGGATACCAAAGTCCCAATTTGGGTTGCCCTTTGAGATATCTGAATATCCTCTTAACAGCTTGATAGTGTGATTGCTTTGGCCTAACTTGGAATCTTGCACATACACAGACTGGAAACATTATATCTGGCCTAGAAGCTGTAAGATACATGAGTGAGCCAATCATGGATCTATAATGATGAACATCTATATCCTCCCCCTCAAGATCTGTTGTTATCTGCTTGTGTGTCTCCATAGGTGTGCTGGCAGGTTTTGAATCTGAGAAACCAAACTTGGATAGAATGTCCTGCACATACCTGAACTGACAGATAAAAATACCATCTGACTTCTGTTGAACTTGGAGTCCAAAGAAGAAAGTAAGTTCCCCCATGGAACTCATTTTGAATCTTTGATGCATTAGTTCCTCAAACTCCTTGCACATAGTGTTTCTTGTGGATCCAAAAATAATATCATCCACATAGATTTGGACCAGCAAGATGTCCTTCTTCTTTCTCTTGATGAATAGAGTCTTATCAATGACTCCTCTTTCAAAGCCATTTTCCAAGAGATAGGATGACAGAGTATCATACCATGCTCTTGGTGCTTGATGCAGTCCATAAAGTGCTTTCTTCAATTTGTATACTCTGTCTGGATAGCTTGGGTTTTCAAACCCTGGTGGTTGACAGACATATACTTCTTCTTCAATTGAACCATATAGAAATGCACTTTTTACATCCATTTGGTAGACTTTGAATCTCATATAAGAAACATAGGCCAGGAATAATCTGATTGCTTCTATCCTAGCCACAGGTGCAAATACTTCTTCATAGTCTATTCCTTCTTCTTGTGTATACCCTTGTGCCACCAATCTTGCTTTATTCCTTATAACTATTCCTCTTTCATCTCTCTTATTCCTGAAGACCCATTTTGTGCCTATAGCTCTTTGACCTTTATGAAGGTCTACCAGATCCCAAACATCTTGCAGCTTGAATTGTAGCAGCTCTTCTTGCATAGCTTCTATCCAGCTGGACTCTTTCATAGCATCATGAGCCTTCTTAGGCTCAAGTTGGGATAGAAAGCAAGAAAGCACTGTATGCTGTTGGTCTTGCATATCTTGCAGCCTGCTCTGATTCTTTTGAGTTCTGGTGTGATGACTAGGTTCTTCATTGAGTCCCACCTCTAGATTAGAGTCATTCAACTCAACTGTGGTGATTTCAGCAGTTACTTCAGATTCTTTATTTTCATGATTCTCCTCATCTCTTCTTTCTTCTTCACTTTGATTTAGTTCAGTAGATGGCTCGTTTTCACAGAATTCAGCAGGTTCCTCTATAGGCGTTGGAAAGATCACAGATTGAGGTATACTTTCTTGAACTTGTGTAGTCCCTGATCCTCCACTTCCTGAACCTGCATAATCATCACTACTAAAACCAAAAGAGTTAGTTAGTGAATCAATGTCAAACAACCACTGAGGACCAGACCCAAAAGGATTTGGTATGTTCTCAATGCATTTGACATTGTCACTTTCTTCAATTATTCTAGAAGAAGAGTTAAAAACTCTGTAAGCCTTACTCTGAGATGAATACCCAACAAGAAATCCATCATCTGCCTTGCTATCAAACTTACCTAAGTGAGATTTGGTATTGAGTATTGTACAAGGACACCCAAAAGGTTTGAAAAATCCAATAAAGGGTTTTCTTTGATTTAAAAGCTCATATGGGGTCTTGTTCTTTGGCTTTACTAATAGTACTCTGTTTTGGACATAACAGGCAGTATTAACTGCTTCAGCCCAGAAAGTAATTGGCAGTTTAGAATCACCCAACAGAGATCTAGCAGCCTCTATTAGTGTTCTATTCCTCCTCTCAGCAACTCCATTCTGTTGAGGAGTCCTAGGGGCACTATATTGTTTCTCAATGCCTTTTTCTTCACAAAAAGGTGTTTAGATCAAAAATTTTAAATTCAGTTCCATTGTCTGATCTAATGACTTTTACTTTTTGACTAGTTTGGTTTTCAATTCTTAGGATAAAAGATTTGATCAGTCCACTTGTCTCATCCTTAGTCCTTAGAAAATATACCCAAGTAAATCTAGAGTAATCATCAATAATAACTAAGCAGTAAGATTTCTTGCCTATACTCATAACGTTTGTAGGACCAAACAGATCCATATGCAATAACTGGAGACAATAAGAAATTGTATTTAACTCTTTGGACTTATGAGAAGTTTTGTGCTGTTTTCCTTTAAGACAAGCAACACAATGATCATCACATGAAAAGACTTTTGATGGTAAACCTCTTACAAGGTTGTTTTTAACAAGTTTGTTCATTGTCTTGAAGTTCATGTGACACATCCTTCTGTGCCAAAGAGAGGATTCATCCACAGAAGCTTTTGAAACAAGACAGTTCAGGGATGAATCACTTGAAACATTGTCCATATCTAGACAATACACTTTGTCCTTTCTTGGAGTTCTAAGTAGTATCATGCTTTCATCAACTACCTTGAACTCTGGAGCAAGGATCATACATTCTGTATTAGTAAATAATATGCTATGTTGTTTGTCACAAACCTGTGATACACTTAACAGGTTGTACTTTAACTGATCAACATAGTAGACATCCTCAAATGTCATCTTACCTTTTGTAACATTACCTTTTCCACTTATTTTACCACCTGTAAGATTGTCTCCAAATGCAACATGTCCTCCATTGATATGCTTGAAATTTTGAAGGCATGTCATCCTGTCATGTGCCTAGAGCAACCACTATCAACATGCCATATGCTCTTCCCCTTGAGCTGTTGGTTGCCTTGCACGTAAGATAAATCAGTTAGTATGAATTGGGGACCCAAGCCAAAGTGGTCTTGGGTCTCCCTTTCTCATCAAAATACTTGCATTCCTTTTTAATAAGATTTTTAAAATCAGAACACTTATTATTGGAGTACTTTGTCAAGATTATCGGTCTAGCAGCACTAATACTAGAAGCAGTACTCTCTTTAGAAGTACTAACAGAGTTAGCAGCACTAACAGGTTTGGCAATATTAACCATGTTGGCAGCACTAACAGAGTTAGCAGTATTAACATTTGCAGAAGTACTAACAATGTTAGATGCATTAACATTGGTAGCAATAGTATTGCTTCTAGCAGCACTATCACTGTCAGCAGCACTATTTGCAGTAGCAGCACTAACAGTTTTAGTACTTTTAGGAATCCACATCTTGACACTGTCTTCCATATTCTGTTTCTTCATGTGGCTTTTAGATTTAACAGTTTTCTTGGCCACATGGTTCTTTTCTTTCTTCCTATAATCAAAGGGTTTTTGAGTAGGTCTCTGAAAATTCATCCTTTGGTTCATAGGATTGAAATAGCAATATTTGGCAATGTGATTAAGCTTTCCACAAATAAAACAGGGTTTTGGTCTATTGGTTTTACTCAGATCAACCCCTTGTTTTTGTGCCCATTGATTATTCCAGTTCCTTTGATTACCCCTCTTTTTATCATGTTTTTGGGGCTTAGATTTACTACAAGCACACTGTTTGCAAGGGACAGGGTTCACAACAGTGGTCTGCTTATAGTGAATCTCCTTGTTCTTTCCCTTAGTCTTCTCTACCTTATTTGACTTGACCCAATGCTTTCCACATCCTTTATTGGTAATTATGTGGTTTTCTATAGGAATCTCACCACTCACAGTGCTGTCCTTACTTTTGACAGTTTCTTTGTCAGTTTTATCCTTAACAGCTACTTCATCTAAGGGATCAATCTCAGTGGCTCCCTCAGGCAGGTCCTTCCTATCCTTTGTCTCTAACAAATCTGAACTAGGAGGGATGTAGTTGTTGTTGTAGGGTGGTGGTGTGGAATTATATACTATTCCTCTTCTCAATTTATCATGAATCTGAGTTTGTAGTAAAGAATCCATTGCTTTGGAAACATTGAAAAACTTTTCTACATCTAGCTTAACTTTAGCTAGCTCTCCTCTTAACTTTTCACTCTCTTCTTTGGATTTGGTCAGTTGAAGTTCTAAGTCATTCTTCTCCCACTTCCAGTAGTTTGTGTCATAAGAATGTTGCAGCTCATTGGCTTGAAAACTCTTAATCTGCTCTTCAAACCTCTCAACAATCCTAACATAATCTTTTATGTCCTTTTCTAATATCTTCAGGTCATCACTCATTTTCTGATTGTGATCCCTGTACCTTTTAACAGTGTTAATGCAGTTTTGAGTACAAAGATTAGAAGTTACCTCTGTTGGGAGATCAGACACCTCTGCCATTAGAGCTTGGTTTTGGATGGCTTCTTCAGCTTGATCACTCCAATCAAACCCCATACCTTGTTGAGAGACTAAGGCTTGTGCAGATTTTCTGTTATTATTGAAACTTTCAGACTGAGCTTGTTGGTGGTTGTTGTTGTGAGACACTCCACTTCTGCATTCCCTAGCAAAGTGTCCCTTTTGATGGCATTTATAGCATTCCACCTTAGACTTGTCAAAACCTGCTCCATCTTCTCTTCTTTGGGAGAAGTTGTTCCTCCCAGTTCTCTTGATGAACTTCTTAACTCTCATAGAGAGCATGGCCATCTGCCATTTAATGTCCATCTCTTCAAGGTCATCTGGATGGAGTTGTTCCAAGTCATCATTAATTAGAGAAGAGTTTCCATGACTGGACAGAAAGGCTTCAAACACAGTTTCAGTGCCTTTCTCTTGATTTGCTCCATTGGCAGCACTAACTGCTTCAGGATTGGAAGTAGAATCAATTGATGCTGATAAGAGTGCAGCATTGTGAACATACCCAGAAGGCTTCTTCTTAGCCTCTACCTCAGATTCAAAAACTCTTAGATCATTGTATAGATCATCAAGTCCCTTTTCTTCCAGTTGATCATTCTGTCTGAAAGAGACAATATACATGGTCCATTCATCACCCAGGGACCTTAGGAACTTCCTGTTCAGATCATCTTGATCAATTTGTACTCCAACTGTAGCTAGTTCACCAATTAGCTTGTTGAACCTGTCAAAAGTTTGAGTCATGGACTCATTCTTTGTTGACATAAAGTTCTCATACTGTTGCTTCAGTATGGCCTTCTGATTTCTCTTGGTACTTTTGGTACCAGAGAATCTTTTCTCTAGAGCATTCCAGAGCATCTGTGCATCAGTGCAATTACAGAACTGATGTTGATATTCATTGGGAATAGCCAAGAGCAAAGTGCTCAAGGCTTTCATCTCTGTCTGTCTAGTCTTTATCTCTGCATCAGTTTTTGGTGGTGTTCTCTTTCCATCTGCACCAATCTTCCCTGCTTCAGATGGGCCTTTCTCAATGATTTCCCACATAGAATAATCAGTGAGGAGTATGTATTGCTTGATTCTGATCTTCCACATGTCAAATTCATTGGGTCTGAGCATTGGAACCTTTGAGACCAAGGTACTGTTTGATTCAACAATGTTTTCCATTATGAATGAATGCTTCTGAAAGATATGGCTCTGATACCACTTGTCAGGATCGAATTCTCAACAAGAATTATAAATACTCAGAAACAATATCAAAGAAGTTTGTGGAATAACACTTTGATATTCAATGAAACAGTAAACAAACAGTATAAATTTGATGAACAACTTGTAAACTTGTATTGAATGCTTGAAGTTACAAGATTACACACACACAACCTCAATCTTGAAGAACAAACTCTTTCAAGACGAATTCTACTTCTCTAGAATTAGGAACTATGCCTTGAGGTTGATTTTCTCTAGAACAAAAACTTAGAATCAATAATTCTCTAAAACTATTCTATCAATTCTATATATACTAAAGACAAAAGATAATTACAATTAATAAAATATCTTCATAATATTTTCCATGAATATCTTCAGTCTATCCAGCTGTCATTCTTGTAATTCGAATCTCCATCTCATAAGCAGCATTAATCATCTTGATCACCTTTAGGCTTAAACACTTGAGCTTTTCTTTAGTTCCCAACAGGAGGGGTGTTATTATGTCTACAAAGTATCTGTCTACCATCCCAGCACCTTGAAGATAGAAAAATGTATTGCAAATGACCCATATGCCTGAGGGTATGCTATACCAATCATTTCATTCCTTCGGTCTTTACCATTATGTAACTTTTTTTATCAGACCCTGTTTTCTTTTCTTTTCTAGGCTCTCGGGTGATGGGAAGCGGACTTTTTTGCCAATCTTGATTCTGATACAAGACCATAGAATCCAAAACAACCCCTTGTTGGAAAAACTTATTTTTTACAAAATGATTGGATTCACAACACTTACAGATCTCTAAACATTGATGGATTGGTCGAGTTCCTCAAGCCTCGTACATATACTTGTTCAAACTTGCCTATATTGTTGTTTTGGTCCAACAACTCATGGTGGATAAAAACGACAATTATTGTGATGTCATCATGAAAAGCACCTTTGTCCCCCTTCTCAATCGTTCTCAGTTCCATGTACCTTCTATTCGCTTTCCTTACAGCTTCAGTCATGGTTGATTTAAGAGTCTTCTTGCAATAACTTGATCCATGTTTTTTATTTACCATAATAAAACTATTCACAACTTTGCTTAAATATTAAAAAGTAAGGAAATGGAAAAAATAGAACTCACTAATTTGGGATTACTGTGAACAAAAATGGCCAAAATAAATTAAAATTTCCTTTCACAATATGTTTGTCAAAGATGCTAAATCAAATAGTCACCGGGAATTATCTATATTTGCACAAAAACACACCTTATGAAGAATGAAGAGTAGCAAATCTCATGCATGAATAATGTTAGGTCCATATATTTGTATTCAAGATTAAGCGTGTTGTAAGGGATTTTGTGTAATTTCACTGAGGTATAAATAGGTTGTGATAGCTTATTTTGTAAAGAGAGCTTGTCATTTTACACTTTGAGAGAAATATTAGAGAGAGAAATATCATAGAAAGCTTCATGTAAACTTTCTCTCACTAGAATACATATGACTTTCTCGATTCAATCTTATCGTTCTTGATCATATCATTTGATTATGGAATTAGCTATTGGTATAAGAGCCTAACCGGTTGATTTGTAGAAGATTTGGAGCAACAATTTGAAGAAATTGAAGAAATTCTTGAAGATTTTTTGAAAATTTTTTTCTTCAAAAATTCGACTGTGGATTTGATTTTTTTGAAATTTGATCCTTTTGTGTTTGTTTTTGAAGACTATATGATTTTTTTAAAATTTGATCATTTTGTGTTTGTGTAACTTCACCGCTGTTTTTGACCATCAATGAGCCTGATTGAGAGAAAACATAAAGCATCTACATTGAACTTCAATCTTTTAACTTTCCAACGAGCTTTCATTCATCCATTTTGGATGAAAAATGAGTGAGTGGTCAAGTTTTCCCTCAACTGCGCAGAACGGCTGTCAAAACAGAAAATTTGACTCTTAAGATCCCGTTGACTATATGATGATGCTTTCTTTATAAAACATTAGGGGGAGATTGTTAGCTTTAATTAGCCCCCAATTTAATTGAATATTTTATAAAGATTTTGTATTTAGGCATTTCATTTAGTTGTATGGGCTTGAGCCAAATTCTTGTGAATGGTCCCAATTTAACGGTGCCCATGGCTCATTTAGTTGGAGAGACTTGGTGAGGAATACTCCTTTTTACACACATAGACTAATTCTCATGAGAGTTGTTTACATGTTTAGTCTGATGTTCTTCTCAATTTCCCCTCAATTTATGAAATCAAAGAATATGAGATGAGTTCTTGATAATTATGTTCTTAATTTTCATCTTATCTCTACTTTTCTACGGAGATCTTCAATTTGTTGTCATAGATGACCGAATTGAAGAAATTTTCTTCAATTGGCTCTAAAACCAATTGTTAGATCCCAATAAAAGCAGCAAATTGAAGATTTCCGTATAGAAGTAGAGATAAGATGAAAATTAAGAACATAATTATCAAGAACTCATCTCATATGCTTTGATTTCATAAATGGAGGGGAAATTGGAACGAACACCACACTAAACATGTAAATGACTCTCATGAGAATTAGTCTGTGTGTGTAAAAAAGTGCATTCCTCACCAAGTCTCTCCAACTAGCAAATGAGCCATGGGGACCATTAAATAGGGCCCATTCACAAGAATTTGGCTCAAGCCCATACAAATAAACGAAAAGCCTAAATACAATTTCTTTATAAAACATTCAATTAAATTGGGGGCTAATTTCAGCTAACATTCATAATAATCATGTTCAGTATTAGTATGGTACTTATAGAATTTTCTCAAATGGAACTACACATAATAAGCTAGAACCCATGTTCTGTTGGGTACCAAATTCTACTTAATCTGTTTTACAGGTCTATCTTGTATGGTGTTTAATTTCTGAATTATTTAAACACATGACTGAAAGAACAAAAGAGAAGTGTGCAAAATTTGAGGGGAAATATCATTGTTTGAATTATATGAGTTCTTTCTAAAGAAAAAACATTTTGTTGTAAAATTTTCATTTTTACATTCAAAGAATTTTTCTCTGATTGTTAAAATTTAAAATTTTCATCATATCTGAATTTTCATTATTTTGATTCATATATTTCAAAATTTCATTCTAGGTACCTGTGTTTTCAATACTTTATCAACTATTGTTCTATATGCAGATTTTCAAGAGGGGAGTTTTTGATTTTGGATTGTATTTATGCTAATTGATATATTTGTAGGGGAGAAAATGATTTCTAAATAGCTCAATAGCGCAGTTCAGGACTGATACATCAATGTAATGACTTCTGAACACGTCAATTTGGGACTCTTACTTTAGAGTTATTGACTTCTAATTATTTCAGTTCACGATTGACCTTCAGTTATAAGAAGGAGAATGATTGAGTTTTAAAGAAGTTCATCATTTAAGGGGAGAATGAAAATTTCATTAGGGGATAATCATTTTCTCTCAAAATCTTTATTTGTTTTGTTCGTAACTCATATTTTGAGGGGGAGCTTAACCTGATTTTATCCGAATTTAAGGGGGAGCTTAATCTGATTTTATTCTAATTTGAGGGAGAGCTTAAACTTTGAAAATCCAACTTCTAAGAAAAGACATAAAATATATAGATTTTCAAATGTTTTCATATCAGATCATTTTCAGAATTTCTGACCATGTGTTTCCAGAGTTAATACTTGCGTATTTTCTCGTCTATACTTTTCAAGTATTCATACATCACGGTTCAGCTTCACATTGGACTTGTTATTACCCTGTCTCATAACGAAAATCTTTTCGGTGGTAATATTCCCGTTTGTATTCATTGTTGAATTCTAATCCTTCTTTTTGATATGACCATCAAATATTCTTTCATTTTGACCATTAATCGGTTCATTCAAGCTTTTTAAAGCATGTTTATGTAATTGTTCATATAAACAACATTTCAATTCTTTCATGAACCCTAACCTTCGTTGTGATATTTGATCTTATCGTTCAATTGAAAACAATATCTGACACTCAAACAAGTTTAATGAATCTATTTCATTCACTTAGTATATCTTTTGAGAATTCTACAAGTTCAGATATTGATGATGTTTGAAAGCATTGGTTCAAATGTGCTTTTCTTGTTGAGATTCTTGTTGTTCAACATTCTATATCTATCAGAATCATATCTATTGTTGAACTACAAAGCTTTTAGGATATATTTTCATGGGAACAATGTTTGAGCATAAAGTACTTCTATAGATTCACCACAACCTTACACAAGAAGTTACCCTTGAGCGACTGAGGGGTGAGGGGTCATACATCAAAGAGCGGGGGAGATAAATCATACGGTTGAGTAATCTAATTGTGTTGAGTGGTAAAATGTAAATGAGAGTTTGGTTAGAAGTGGGGAGATTAAAAACAGGCAGAGGGTGTAAGAACAAAGTTAAAAGAATAAAAGAACCCTGCACCAACAACTTCAAAGTCGGCCATCCACATTACTGTTGGTTCATAATTCTTTGGTGACCATCATTGAAAAAGGCCGTCGGCTCATGCCAACTCTTGATTTAAACCCTATTAGTTACTCATCTCTTTCTTAACAAAGAGGTTGTTCATATGTTCACGGGGACGCAACATATAATCTGTCTAGTTTTCATTTGGAAGACATGAATTATAATGAAAAAGAAGGAAGTCTGCCCCACCTTCGCACTTCAATCATGCACATTGACTCTATGTAAAACATATAGTTTACACATTTTGATCCTGATAAAGCATAAATTACTTAAATTCTTTCAAACACATGCAGAAACACATAGGCAATAAGTTTTATGTCTTAACATCTATAGAGATTCCCATGTGTTTTTTAATGATTAAATGGAAGTCCTGGGGGAGTGAACATTACTAAAACTCCTTTATAATGTACATTTGTTTTATAAAGTGGTTCCATACTACTTATAAGCCAATCCTTCTCATAAGGATTGTTAACTAAATCATTTTGTCGATGCATGGTTACCAGTTATTTTGAATTTAAAAAGATTTAGAAACATCTTATGGAATTGACAGGTCATTTTCATGTTTCTACTTTGGAGAATAAGGAGATTCTTATCCATCCTGGTGCTTGAAATGAAGATTGCCATTTTTTGTTTAGGGGAGAATGTTCAAAAACAATTCAAGGCTATATCAAATGTTCAAAAATAATGTCAAATATTTCAAGAAAATGGTTTTGTTGTTCAAGATGCTCATGATCATCAAAAAGGGGAGATAATATACAAGTCATCAATTGAAAAAAATATTAATTGAGATTAGGGGAAGATGTACAAGTCCTTGATAGTTTAATGATGGGGGAGAAGATATTATTAGTTGCAAATAATTCAAGGGAGATGATATTTAAGTAAATCTTGTGATGGGGAGAAGATTTGTTAATAAGTTTTTTTGTGAATATGATAAAGTTCTGAGAGAGATGAATGATATGAAGATTTAAAGTTCAGTTGAAAAAGATTATGTTAAAGCTAAAGCCAAAGATATTCAAAGAAAGAAGATTGTTTTAAAGATGAAAAGATTTTGATGTTATTCAAGAAGGCTGATAATTTTTCATTGCTTGAATTCAAAAAAGGGAGACAAAGTTCATTTAAAAACAACATGTTCAAATTCATTTTAAAGAGATTGGTGAAAATTATTTTTCGTTGAAGATAATTCTGAAGATTTGAGGATTAGACCTTATTTCAACATTTAAAAGAAGATTGATGCTTTTGTGAAAGGAGGAGAATGTTATCTGAGAAAGATTTATGTTGAAGATAATTTGTCGAAGAGAAGATTACTGTTGAAGAAAAGATCATTCAAGACGAAAAGTTTGTTAGAGCGGTTGTATTTTCTATTTTGTTGTAATCTTGAATAAGGGGGAAAATGTTAGGTCCATATATTTGTATTCAAGATTAAGCGTGTTATAAGGGCTTTTGTGTAATTTCCCTCAGAGGTATAAACAGGTTGTGTTAGCTTATTTTGTAAGAGAGTTTGTCATTTTACACTTTCAGACAAGCATGGCAATGGGGTGGGTTTCACAATCCCCGAACCGGTTTATAATAAAGGGCCCTGAACCCACCCCCAGCAGGTACGGGGATCCTAATCCCGTCACATTTTCTAATGCGGTCAATCCCCGGTTCACTCCCCAGTCCCCGTCCCCATCCCCGGTTTATACCCGATCCCCGTGAAGTTGGAATTGAACTTAGAAGTTGGAACTTGGAACTTGGAAGAGACTAAGCGAGGAAATCATGAAACCTAATTGGGAAATATAATAATTACTATTAATATATATATATATATATATATATACACACACAAGGTACGGGCGAGGGGGGGTATTACCCGACCCCCGATTTCATGCAAGTGACCTGTTTTAGCGGGGAATCCTCGACCCCATTCTAGTCGGGTGAACCGGGTTCCCACCGGATAGGGGAAAATCACCATCCCTACTTTGAGAGATAGATCTAGAGAGACAAATATTAAAGACAGCTTCATGTAACCTTTCTCTCACTAGAATACATGACTTTCTTGATTCGATATTATCATTCTTGATCATATCTCTTGATTACGGGATTATCAAATAACAATGATCGTGCTGAGCATTTCTGAGCACCACATGCATATGCATCCTGATCACATACCCACAAAACATAATCCACCTACCAAGGATCTTCCAGTCAAATCTTGTATGGATCAGAATAAAAAATCCTGCATGTGCATCAGACCCAAGAATCTTCCCAGTCAAATCTTGCATCTTCTAATTTAATTTTATCGTTTAGATCATTAGCCAACTTATTTTCTACTCTTGAGCTACCCGTAAAGAGTGTCATTCGTGGATTTTCCTGACCATGGGGAGAGGATTGTAGGTTCAGTTAATGATGGAATAGAATAGACTACAGTAGTATACATGAAAAGTGGTATAAAATCAATGATGATCCAGTGACCCGGGCGGAGTGACCCGGGCGGAGTGACCCGGGCGGAGTGACCCGTTGCTGATTTCGATTTTGTGATCTCCAATGCATTGAAAATGAATAATTATTATATTTAAATTACCAGTTAATTACGAATTAATCTTATCGGTTATAATGATTATTTCGTTTAATTATTGGTTAATTACATATTAATTATTTCGTTTTCAATCTTCAATATAAAAGGAGGAGTCGGGTTGCATTCCAAAAAAAAACACAACACACAACTCTCTGATAATTTCTACTGCATACGATTATTCCGGCGACTATTCCAGGCAAGTGGTCATCTCCGGCAGTACTACTGCTCACGCTGTTGTAACCTGGGAACAGACGGCAAATCTGTTTAAGGGAACCGTGTTACACACGAGCCTCAACTTCTGGTTGATTTTTCTTCTTTCTTCTTTGTAATCGTATTATTAATCGTATTCAGTTTATTACTTTGTAATAATATATGTACGGTTAATATACATATCGATCCAACATTCTTCTCATATAAAAAATGTTTGGGTTTGAGGAATGGAAGCGTTGAAGTGGAGCCTAAGTAGGGCTGTGCAAAACCCGCTCTAACCCAACAACCCCGAAAAACCGAACCGAAAACCCCCGACCCATACTACCCGATGTTACCCGACCCTCGAAACCCGAGTATCCGAAACATTTAGAAGGGTCGGGGTGGGTATTCAAAACCCATGCCCGAACCCGTCCGAAACCCGACAAGGTATACATAATTTTTTTTCCTATTTTCTTGAAACAGGCAACACTAAATATGCATGATACAGTTATGATTTGATTCCATATTTAATACTTCCATTCATCGTCGTCATATATCCAACCTAAGATGAAAGATTTGAAAGGGCCTTCATAATATATTCAACTTTCATTCTCTGTCGACTGCTGTAAATTTTAATCTTCTCCTTTGGTTAATGGTCCATCCCACGCCGGCGGCAGGTCATCAGTACACGTCCACCTCCACGGTCCACCATCGCACATCAGCACCACAACACAAGCCTACAACACGGTATCTCCTTCTCCTCTCTCTCTTGTTCGGTTGATCGGTTCTACTTTTGTGTTTAGTAACACGATATCTCTTCTCATTTGTTTTTTGTTTCATGTATGATTAGACCATGTTGAGAGGTTGAGTAGTGCGTATGAGTACATTGAGATTTGAGAGAGAAAGAGACTAATAGAGAAAAGGAAAGAGAAGTGCACACGTTGATTTCTTGTGTTTGAAAATTGCAGTAAGTAAATATATATATATATATATATATATATAATATAATTGAGACTAGAGAGAGAGAGAGAGAGGTGTACTAGAGAGAGGTGTACTTTATATATATAATTGAGAAAGAGATAAAAGAGAGAGGGATGTCACTTTGTCAGGTGTATTTATGAATTATGATATTCCTTTTTTCTTTTGCATTTTAAAGACATGTACTATTTATTAATATGTTATGTATATGCATGCATGATGATTTATTGTATGGTTAAAGGTAATGTATGTATATATAATTATTTAATTGAGAAAGAGAGAGAGGATTATGTTTTTTTAACAAAAGTCAACAACTAGTCAACTTGTCCTTAAACAATGTGTATGAAAAATTGAATACCGTAAGATATACATTCTACAATATCATTGCTAACTTGTTACCATTTATTTTTGTGTAGGATTAAAGATGGAAAAAATTAACATGTCTCAGTCTCTGGAAGTAATAGTCAACAACCTTTTACTGAATCTAATCCTACAGTAACTCAACCATCTGCTCCAAAAACAAAAAGCACAAAGAAACGAAAACCGTTAAAATCGTCAGAAACCAGATCTCAAGTATGGGACCATTTTGAGAAAATTTTAAATGATGTCGGGGTAGTCATTAAAGATAAATGTCTATATTGTTCAAAAGAGTATGCAACCGAGGCTAAAAAGCATGACACTTCATCTTTAAATACCCACATGCGTGCTTGTCTTAAAAATCCACATGCTAAGGAAGCAAAACAGTCCATGCTTGCATTTCAATCTGGAAAATCTGATAATAGTGATGGTGCTTTGACTTCTTGGATTTTTAATCAAGAGGCTGTTCGAAAGGATTTAGCTAAAATGATTATAATAGATGAACTTCCATTTAAGTTTGTTGAAGGGAGGGGGTTTAAGCAGTTTGTTGAGACTGCATGTCCTAGATTTAAGATCCCATCTAGGTAGACAGTTAATAGGGATACATTTTGTATTTATTTTCAAGAGAGGACGAACCTTAAGAAATTGTTTAAGTCTAGCACACAACGCATTAGTTTGACTACCGATACTTGGACATCTGTTCAAAGAACTAATTATATGTGCATCACTGCACATTTTATTGATGATGAATGGAAACTAAATAAAAAAGTCATCTCATTTGTGCCAATATATTCACATAAGGGGGAATGCATAGCTAAAGCCTTAGAGAGTTGTTTGCTTGAATGGGGAGTAAAAATTATTTTCACTATCACAGTTGACAATGCGTCTAGCAATGATGTTGCCATTGGGTTCTTGAAAAACAAGTTGGTGAGTTGGGGTGGTTCTTCTACAAGGGCTGAGTACATACATATGAGATGCATTGCTCATATTCTAAATTTGGTTGTACAAGATGGGTTGAAATTAGCAGATGCATCAGTTAAGAAGATTAGGGATTGAATTAGGTGGGTGAAAGGTTCTCCATCTAGATTGCATAAATTTAGAGAATATGCAGACTTGCTTGAAGTGAAAGAAAAAAGTTCTTTATGTCTTGATGTTCCAACTAGATGGAACTCCACCTATATGATGCTTCGAACTGCAATAGCTTACAGACAAGTGTTTGAAACATATGAGAGTAGTGACAACACGTTCACTTTGGAATTGGGTAATTCAGTGCCTTCAAATCTTGATTGGTTATTTGTTGAGAGCTTAGTGAACTTTTTGAAGACATTTTATGAGATGACAATCAGAATTTATAGCTCGCTTTATGCCACTTCAAATTCTTTCTTATCCGATATTTCTGATTTGAGTTGCATTATTGCCGATATGTTACAATCCAAATCACACATTGAAGAGGTATGTATATTTCCTTTAATTTTAAATTTTAAAATTGGGGTGATCCAGTGAAGATGAATTTTATAATATTTTTTGCCAACATATTGGATCCAAGATACAAGGTTGAGTACATGCAAGTCCAGCTAAATCAAATGTATGGTGACGGCCAAGGTAAGGCATGTTTCGAGAAGGTAAAGTCTAAACTAGATATATTATTTCAAGATTATGTTTCAACATTATTATGAATCATCTACTACTAGTACGATGCCTCCTCCCCCTGTTCCATGTGAGAATGTTCCGGTTGGAAGAGTACAATCTAGATTAAAAAGTCAACTGAGGAAACAAAAGATGGAAAGTGGGGCCTCGCTCAATAAACAGACTGAACTTAAAGTTTATCTAAGCGAGTCCACCATAGATGATACAAACGATTTTGACATTTTAAGATGGTGGAAGGTTAACAGTGAAAGGTTTCCTATTCTTTCGAAAGTGGCTAGAGATATACTTGCGGTCCCAATTTCAACAGTGGCTTCTGAATCGACTTTTAGTACCAGTGGCAGGGTCTTAGATGCTTTTAGAAGTTTTCTATCTCCTAAAATGGTGGAAGCCCTTATTTGTACACAAGATTGGCTAAGAGGCCCTAATAAGCCAATTGCAGTTGAAGAAAACATATATGATATTGAAAAGTTTGATAAAGGTACGACATTAATTATGTTAGTATATAATTGAATTTGTGTATTTATGAATTTATATCGTGATTTTAGTTTGTTTCTATTTATGCAGAATTGGCAAATATGAGAATTGGAAGTTCAAATTCTGTTTCTGACCATGGGGAATCTGTTCCAACAGTTGATGTAGATGATGCTTAGAGGAAGAACAACAACCGATTTTCATATCGATGGAGTTTTGGTCCTAGCCACTTTGAATTTGAAGAATGGAATAAATAGATCCTTGAATAGTCATTTATAGATAATAATTACTATTTGTTTTATATTTTGATAATTGATAATTGCAACTTTGAACTTTAGAGTTTGATCATTAATTTATTATCACTTTATGGATGGAGTTTGTTTTATTATTTTGTTTAATGTTTTATACAATTATACTTTATGGGTATGATTATATGAATGTATGATGAGTATGGACCGTATGGAGCATGTAGTATGGACCATCTTGATTCTTGGCATCTTGTTAGTAATAGTGTCCAAGTGTCCAAAAGTTAAAAGACTCAAAAGTGTAGAGTCACCTCCTACCTACGCCTACTTCCTAGTTCCTAGTCAAGGGCCTAGACCTAATCACCCATCCTAGACCCTAGTCCCTATTAAATTATACTTAATTGAATGTCTTCAACTCTAAATCCATATTTCATCTTCACAGTTTACGCCTCACATATATGAATATATGATATATTAATAATCCATATATAATATGCTTATATGCAGAAAGCCAGAAAGTGAAATAGTCGAGCAGAGCAGCAACAAAACAGTCAAACAGAAAGGCGAAAGGTAGAAATATTTTTTTTACAGAAACCCGACCCCCCCGACCCGATTTTACCCGAACTGCCCCGAAACCCGATTGCTCTACTTACCCGTTTGTGCTATTTGGGGGATGGGTTTCCCTACCTGAACCCCGATCGGGTTTCCGTTTTTAACCCCGACCCGACCCACGCTCACCCCTAAGCCTAAGTAGTGAATTTCTTTTAGTTGTTTAATGGAACTAATATGAGTACTTGACTATCTTTGATTTGAAGGTGGCCTTGGTTTGACGATGTTGGCATGATAGTTTTTTACTATTAATAACGAAACTGTGTAAAAAGAGAATGAAACTTCAGGGTGATCCCATGAATACTCTTGGTAATGAAACTTTAGGCCTCCAATTTTTTTTATATCTCCATTATAATGACTCACCTCCCACTCCACATATCCAAAACCCATCCTTTTATTTACAGTAATCACCTTTTATCTCCCATAACAAATCCATATCTTCACATTATTTCTCCTAAATCATCATCAAACCTACTGGCACTAAAAATGCAAACAACACCCGATCTTAACCTTCTTGCAATCTGGCTTACAACCATTGCAAACAAACCATCCACCTATCTAGAATAATCATTGGGCATCAAAATTGAGATATCTTCATAGTGTTCAAAGGATAAAAAAATATCCCTCCGTTTTAACTTTATACCAACACATTATAAACATAACCCCACAGACTTGAGATCATGTAAGACCAAGCCATTTCCGTGAGACCCGTGAGACCTCAAAAATAACACTAAACCTTCACAACAAAAGACTGTGAAGGTATTATAAAGGTAAACCTTTTCAATGTTTTTGTTGTCAAGGTTTGCTGTTTTTTGTTCCTTCACAATGAATCGCTGTAAAGTTTTAGTGTTATTTTATGATCTCATCGGTCTCACAAAAACAGGTTGGTCTCACGTGAACCCAACCCTAACCCCATAACTATAAATTAACAGTCCATGAGTGAAACCAACAACGCAAGAATGAAACCATAAACTTGATTGTTGAACACGTATCCACACCTTGACTATTGAACTTTATCCAACATCCCCTAGATCTGCAACACCCAAATTATTCAGGAACAACAACCCATTAGCCCTTATCCGTCCAAAATCCAGCTTTTGTTGGAGTAAAACCAAAAAAACACCCCATATAGCAGCCACATCCCTACTTAAAAATAACATCGTTCGAGATTGTAAATTCCAAATAATCCAAAAGCAACGGATCACCAAAAAAATTGAGAGGCCAAATCAATAATAATCCATTATACTTGGCCCACTGTAGATTCAAAAACCATACTAAAATGGAAAATAAACCACATGACGATTGCAAACACCCCAATCAACCTTTTAACCATAGGCGGACTTGGGTTGAAGAGATGAGGGACAAATGACACCCCTAATATTTTACAAACTTAGGGGTCGTTTACTAAACGCTTACCCGGTAAGTGCTTACCAGGTAATTTTCCTCACCGGATGAACATGGCAAGGGCCAAAAATCTTACCCACTAAGAGCAATGACAAGGATAGAGAGTCTTACCCGGTAAGGGAGGTTGACGACTCTTACCCAGGTAAGCACTTACAGGGTAAATTGTTGCATACAATACCGTTTTAATGTACCACAATCTTACCCGATAAAATAAATTATAGTGTTGACTTTGTTGATCCAAACTCTCTCAGTGATTTGATAACGACCCTCTCCTATACTTAGTGAAAATTACGTTTTAGTATGTATTAATGTTTCACCATCAGCGATCAGACTGAGTCTGTTCAGTTATCGCTGATTGTCTTTCTTATAAGCATTTCTATGTATTAGTGTTTCACTATCAGTGATCGAACTGAGTCTGTTCAGTTATCACTGATAGTTCCTAAAGTAAACAACCAACGTAATCCCTGAAGACAAGTTTCGCGTCAACAGATGTTCATAGCTGAATCAAAGACGAAGCTGCTGAACAATGAGAAGTCTACTAGTGACCTGATGCGGATATCAGTAAAGCAAAGACAACTCGACCAATACGCGAAGGAACATGAGAAAAAGCTTCAGCGATAGCTGAACCTCTTTATCTCTGAACTTAGAGATACTCAGCTATCAAACGATCACAAAGCTTATGCCTCAAGTTTCCTTTTGTCTATCCTTGCACAACCTAGTACAATGTGTCAGAACGGACAAGTCTCTGAAATCATTCGTACAACAACTCTGTCTACTACACTGTTCATGACCCGGCCGAAAGCATGTCTCCCAAAAGTCAGTTTTTCAAAGCCAATCTGTGAACGCCACGTGTAAAGTATCCTGCCATGCATTTAATGCATAGGGTATAAATAGGAAGTTCACCCCTTCATCTAAAGGAGTGCTTCATCCTTGAACTCAAGATAGAAACCCTTGTTTTCTATATCTCTAATCCCCATTCTCTGAACTTCTTGTGCAATTATCTTAGTGTTTCTTTAGTTTGTTTAGATTGAGTCTGTCTTAATCTTATTCCGCAACAAACTAGTAAATTGTATTTTGATTCTTCAATAAACAATTTATTAAACTTTAAATTCTGTGTTTGTATTCAACCCCCCCCCCCTTCTACAAACTTGTTTAGCACCTTCGGGACCAACAAGTGGTATCAGAGCAGTTTGTTTAAATCTAATAAACAAGATCTTGCTGTATACTCTTCCTTGCTATTCTAAAATGGCATTAAACACAAACACAAACTACTATGATAACGGCTCACTTTCTAAACCTCCTCGATTTAGCAGAGATAACTTTTCTCTATGGAAAAATCGAATGATGCTATTTCTTGAAGGTGCGGATCCTACTATACCTGAATATATAGAAAATGGACCCTATGAACCTGTTAGAATTATAGCTGCGGTTCCCGCTACTGCCACCACTGAAGCTGTCCCTGAACGATATGTCGTTAAGGAAATAAGACAGTGGAGTGATGAAGATAAAAAGAAAGTAGGCATAGATGCAAGAGCAAAGACCATTATTTCAATGGCTCTGCCTGATGAAGTTTTCCATTCCATCATGCATCTAAAAACTTCTAAAGAAATGTGGGAAACCATATGTGTTCAATATGAGGGCACCACTGAAATCCAAGAGACTCGAAAGATTAACTTGGTAAGACAGTATGAAAGTTTCATCGCTGGTAAGAATGAATCTCTTTCTGACGTTCATCAGCGATTTAACTGCCTAATAATTGATCTAAGAACTGTTGGTAGGACCTCTTCTAATTCTGAGGTCCTAACAAAATTCTTGGAATGTCTTCCAAAAAGCTGGGACAGTTATTCAATATGTCTTAAGCTGACAAAAGACTTACATACTCTCTCCCTAAGCACTCTGTATGGAATATTGCTCAACTATGAGCAATCAAATCTTCTGAAGAAGAATCTTGTAAAAGATTCTAAAGACTCTAAAAGCACTCCTGTTGCTTTAGTCTCTTCAGAGATAATTCCATCTCAGCGATCTACTCTCACTATCACTGAGTTAGATTCTGAATCTGAGGATCTATCAGACCCTGATCTTTCAGAGTTTGATGAGTCCTTAGCACTCTTGACAAACTCTTTTAAGAGATTTGCAAGAAAGAGCAACTTCCGAAGAAGTAAACCTCTCTCTATTTCTGAAAAGCCAAAATCAACTCCGGTTGATAAGGCTACTGCCACTTGCTATAACTGCGAAAAGATTGGACATTTTGCTAGTGAGTGCAGGTCGAAAAAGGTCTTCAAACCTTCTACCTCAAGAAGATCCAGTGATGACAAATACCTTAAGCTGAAGAACAAATATCAAAAGCTGAAAAGCCATCAGCGAAAAGGTAAAGGTCTCATCGCTGAAGAAAACGACTGGGTTGAATCAGAAGAATCATCTTCTGATGAAGAAGAAGTCGCTAATCTTTGCCTCATGGCTGAGATTAAAGAAGAAGTAGAAGAACCATCTGAATCTTCTATGAGCTACATATCATCTCAGGTATCTATCTCTACTAATCCCTCTCTACCTGAAGCTGAGAGAAGTCGCGCTGTTGATGTACTGACGATTGACCTTTATAATGCCCTAAACGACAAGACTCAAGCTGAGAACAAAAATGTTCATTTAACTCAAGAGCTGGAGAAATGTCATGAAAAGATCAAAGAACTAAATCTTTTAGAAGAAAAGTTGAAAGATCAAGTCATTATAAATGAAATCATCAGTATTGAACGCGAACAAGCCATCGCTGCTTTAAAAACAGAAAAGGCTCATGTTGAAAAATGGTGCAAATCATCAACAAAAATCTCTGAGATAATAAATGCTCAAACCCCTGAAAGTGATAAAACTGGTCTTGGTTTTTGGACACCTCAGGATGAACCTAAGAAAGAGAGTTCCTCGCTTAAGTTTGGAACCTTTGTCACCTCTTTCTTTGACACTTCTTACAATCAACTCTATCCATGTTCTTCTTCAAATCCAATCCCTGAGGAGAAATCCAAAGACACTAAGTCTACGGATAAAGGAAAGACCATTCTCCTTCCTCAGAAGGCAACCAGGAAAGCAAAGCTGAAAGTTCCTTCTAAACCTTCAGCTAAGCAATCCTCTAGCTCTGTGATAGAAATCTTTGATCTCTGTCCTCCAAAGCTGAAGATTGACCTTAAACCTTCGAGATCTGAAGGAATGAAAATTCCTCCCAGATCTCAAGAGAAAAGTCTTCTTGGACCTGGCCCTGCTCATCTTAAACTTGCAAAACCTTCTACTCCTGGTCCTAAAACCATTTTTAAATACAGAAAGTGTTATCACTGTGGTTTTACTGATCATATTGCAAGTAAATGTCCAACCGCCACTAAAGCTGATAAAATAGCTAAAGTGAAGAAAAATGCTTCTAAAGCTGAGAAGGTCACCAAGGTGAAAAATACCACTAAGGTTAAGAAATTAACCAAAGTGAAGACTATCACTGAAGCTGAATCTTCGTCAGCTGAGAATACTACTGAACTTACATTATCCACTAACTCTGAAGGACCCATTGAAAAGTGGGTACCAAACAACGCTTAATCTTCTTTATGTGTGCAGGGATCAAAAGGCATCTGGTATCTTGATAGTGGATGTTCTCGTCATATGACTGGACAAAAAGACCTGATCACTGAATACAAGGAAGAAAAAGGTCCCTCTGTGACCTTTGGTGGAAATGGTAAAGGATTTACCCGAGGGTTTGGTGTCCTCAGCAATGGGACAACTACCTTTCGAAGAGTCGCTTACGTAGATGGACTGAAGCATAATCTTCTAAGCATCAGTCAGCTATGTGATAAAGACTATGAAGTACGCTTTACTAAGAAAGCATGTTCAGTGTTAAATGAGAAAGGAAAACTTGTTCTCAGTGGTCATCGCAGAGAAAATGTCTATGTAATAGATATGGACTCTACTGTCACTGAAAACTTATGTTTTCTATCTAAAGCCTCTTCTGATGTCAACTGGCTATGGCATAAAAGGCTCTCTCATCTAAACTTCAAAACACTGAATTCTCTCTCATCAAAGGAACTGGTTTCTGGTCTTCCTCAGCACTCATATGCTAAAGAATCTCTCTGCTCAGCATGTGAAAAAGGAAAACAAACAAAAGCTAGTTTCAAGTCGAAACAAGTTTCCTCAGTGACAAGTCCTCTTCAGCTCTTGCATATGGATTTATTTGGCCCTGTCAACATCCAATCAATAGCTGGAAAGAAATATACACTCGTCATTGTAGATGAATTTTCTCGCTACACCTTGGTTATCTTTCTTCGCTGTAAGAGTGATACTCCAGAAGAACTGATATCTTTTGTAAAAAAGATGGAAGTGCTGAACAATCTTACTGTTCGTTCAATAAGAAGTGATCATGGGACTGAATTCAAAAATAGTTCTCTGAACAATTTCTTTGAGAACAAGGGAATCTCTCACAATTTCTCTTCAGTAAGAACACCTCAGCAAAACGGAGTCGCTGAAAGAAGAAACAGAACGATCATAGAAGCTGCTAGATCAATGCTCAGCGATTCTCATCTCCCTACTCAATTTTGGGCTGAAGCTGTAAACACTGCATGTTTCACTCAAAACAGATCGCTGATAATAAAGCGATTTGGGAAGACAGCTTATGAACTTTTTGCTGGAAGGAAGCCTTCTATCAGTTTTCTTCATATCTTTGGTTGTCAGTGTTTTATCTTAAACAACAGAGATCAACTTGGAAAGTTCGACCCAAAAGCTGATGATGGAATATTTCTAGGATATTCCTCCATCTCCAAAGCCTACAGAGTCTTCAACAAGAGAAGACAAACCGTAGAAGAAACAATTCACGTCACTTTTGATGAAACTCGCTCAGCGAACTCAAAACCAATCGCTGACAATGAAGAGTTAAATGCTTGGATGCTTTCTCACTACAGAGAAACTGAACCTTTCTTTTCTAACCATCAGCATTCAGATCCTCCAGTCGCTGATGATGATCCAAACATTATACATCCTACCGCTGAATCCAACTCATGGGTTTCAGCTGAACCTTTAAACACACTCCTACCATCAAATCTGCCTTCGTCTGAAAACCTCTCCAGTGAATCTACTCAACAGTTGATCGCTGATGAACCTCAATCATCATCATCGATAAACATTCAAATTGTTGATCCCACCTCTGAGTTAAGCAATAATGCTCCTGCTCAGCGATGGACCAAAGATCACCCAATAGATCAAATTCTTGGTGATCCAGATGCAGGTATTCAGACACGACGAAGCTCAGGTAACATTTGTCTCTTTGTAAACTTTCTCTCTTTAATAGAACCAAAGAAGACTGATGATGCCCTCAGAGATCCAAAATGGGTCAGTGCTATGCAAGAAGAGCTGACTGAGTTCTCTCGAAACAAAGTTTGGAATTTCATTCCTAGACCATCTGATAAAACTGTAATAGGCACCAAATGGGTGTTTAGAAACAAGTTAGATGAACATGGAACTGTAACCCGCAACAAGGCTCGACTTGTTGCTCAGGGATACAGACAAGAGGAAGGCATAGACTATGATGAAACCTTTGCCCCTGTGGCCAGGCTCGAAGCAATTCGACTATTCTTAGCTTATGCAGTCTATAAAGACTTCATCGTCTATCAAATGGACGTAAAATCAGCTTTTCTAAATGGAAAGCTGAATGAAGAAGTCTATGTAGAACAACCACCAGGGTTCTATGACCCTAAGCATCCAAATTATGTTTATAAATTGGATAAGGCTCTCTATGGTCTAAAACAAGCCCCTCGTGCTTGGTATGACACTCTTTCATCTTTTCTTATCTCTGAAAATTTTGAACGTGGCAAGATTGATAACACGTTATTTTTCAGAAGGATAAAAGGTCATATAATTCTTGTACAAATATATGTCGATGACATAATATTTGGTTCTACTAACCCATCTCTGTGTACTCGCTTCGCTGAAAGAATGAAGAAAGAATATAAAATGAGTATGATGGGTGAGCTGACGTATTTTCTTGGTCTTCAGATTAAACAATCTGACAAAGGTACGTTTATCAACCAAGGAAAGTATGTTAAAGATATGCTGAAGAAGTTTGATCTTACTCAAGCTTCAGCGATGAAAACTCCTATGGCACCACCCCTGACACTTAACAAAGATCCTTCTGGAAAACCTGTTAATGTCACTGCCTATAGAGGAATGATAGGCTCTCTGTTGTATCTCACAGCAAGCCGACCTGACATCATGTACTCTACATGTTTATGTGCACGCTATCAATCTGAACCCAAGGAATCCCATCTGATCGCTGTAAAGCGAATTTTCAGATATCTGAAAGGAACTCCTAACCTCGGTCTTTGGTATCCCAAAGACTCAGGGTTCGATCTAACTGGTTATTCTGATAGTGATTTTGCAGGATGTAAACTTGACAGAAAGAGTACCACTGGTGGATGTCAACTCTTGGGAGGAAAGCTGGTAAGTTGGACAAGCAAGAAGCAAAATTCTGTGTCCACTTCCACAGCTGAAGCTGAATACGTAGCCGCTGGAAGCTGTTGTTCTCAAATCTTATGGATGAGAAATCAACTATTAGATTATGACCTACAGCTGTCAAAAATTCCTATCTATTGCGACAGCACTAGTGCTATCGCTATAGCAAATAATCCAGTGCTACATTCAAAGACAAAACACATAGAGATCAGATATCACTTTATCAGAGATCATGTGATGAATGGTGATATTGAACTTCACTTTATCCCTACTGACTTTCAGCTTGCTGATATATTCACCAAACCTCTTGATGAGACAAGGTTCAACTTTCTCATCAGTGAGCTTGGAATGCTGAATCTTGAAGAATAATTCTTCAGCGTTCATGCATTGTGTCAGCAATCAAAAGTTTCTTTTCATCATTCTCTGATAAGTATTCTGACTCTCAGGTATGATTTCTCAATCCCTACAACTGAATCTTCAGTCAGTTATATAAAACTTAATCACTGAATTTTTATTCAAATGATTAAAAGCTTTTTGAAATTAAATTTATCACTGATATTTATATTCAGTGATCCTTTTAAAAGAAAATATATCCCTATCTTTTCATCAGGGATACTTTCAAAAAGAGAAAATTCTATCGCTGATTTTTCTTCAGTGATAATTTCAAAACGGAAAAATGAAACGTCTCTTTCCCATGACGTCATTTGAGCGGATAATCCACGACACGCCTTTTCTAACACGTTCGTCCGTTGCTCTTCTATCCAATCAACTTTGTGGAACGTGTCAATGTCATGATGATCTTTTCCCGCTTCATTCCTTCTCTCTCCTCTATCTCTTTGTATAAAAGGAATTCTTCTCTCCTTTATACGGTTTACGCTTTCAAAACTTTCTAAGCAAGAAACTCTCTCTCAAGAACACTCAAGCAAGTAAAACCAGAATTTTGAATCTGCAAATCTTCGTCTTCGAAATAAACAGGTTTATTTCATGTTTATGTGCTTTGTTTATCTGCTTTCTATTTTTTAAAATCCTACTCCTTCTTGTTCATCATGGATTTTAAAATTTATTTTGCTTAAAAACTAAAAATCATTCTTTCTGATTTTATGTTTTTTTAAATAAAAACCTTTTGGTTTTTAAAAGTGTTCTTCATTCTTTCTACCCAGAACACTATTTTTTTCTAAAAATAACTTGATATTCTTCCAGTTTCCCCTCATTTAGAGAAACTGGTAATCATATTATTTTTAAACCATAATCATTTCTTCTATTATGATTATTTCCATAACAGAAATGGCACAATCTTCAATCGTTGCTTCCAAGAATGTGCGATTCGCTATCACTGAAGTTGAGATTACTAAATGTAATCACTTGGGAAGACTCGACTTCAAAGCTGACAAATACCCACATCTGGTGGAAGCTGCTGACTTTCTTAAACAATCATGCATAGCTTACGCGATCACTGTGGATCCTAAGCCTTCAAAGACTCTACTCCAGCAGTTCTGGTTCACTGCTGATGCCACTGAACTCACCAACAAAAAGGGTGAGCGAGTCCCTGCTATCTCCTTCAGCACGGATTTGGGTCCAGGGAGCATGACTGCTCTTAGCCTCAGGAAATCCTTGAGATTTCCTGACAAACCAAAGAGTGGGTTCGACGCACTCCCCACTGATGCTGAGTTGATCTCCTTTCTGGATGCAATGGGTTATTGTTGGGAAAACAAACCGAGATCATCTATTCCCAACAAGAAGCTCACCAAGATTCTCAAGGCTCAGATGCCTTCACAACTGAACTTCATCTTCTCGCACATCATTCAGTGCATGAGCGGGAAGAGTGGTTCGCTGGATCAAGCCAGCAAAATACAACTGCAAATGGCCTACTCAGTAATCGCTGGTCAAAACTTTGACTACGCAACTGCCATCTTTGAAGATCTGAGGTCGAGGTTAGAGAAGCCTGAACGAGATCCCAAGATCTCCTACGTACGTTTCATATGTACGTACATCAAGTTCCTCTATCCCAACACCTATCCCACCAAAGATGATGGCACTTTTGCCAGGATAGGTCAACGATCGCTGGAGGTCAAGCCACTCGCCAACGAGGTAAGTATCTCTCTCCTTCGTTCTCGTCTCTCTCTCCATTCTTCTTTTTCAGCGACCACGCAGACGGTTCCTTCGTCTGCTATCCCTGTCGCTACCACTACTTCCAAACGTCCATCAGCTGGTCCAATTGGTTCTTCTAAGAAGGCCAAAAAGACTAAGGAAAGTACACCTTCTAGTACTATACCTGAGGAAGCTTCTCAACAAGCTGCCTTAGATGCTTTTGTGGGTCTTTCCTCCACAACTCCCGCAGTCACTCAACCTGCCGTGTCAGCGATTTCAATCGCTGTCACACCATCAGTGACCCCACCTACTATCTCATTCGCTGAGATTAACCCCAACCTTACTTCTATCCCCATAAATCTTCCCTCTCCTTCTTTGGTCTCTGAACCCGCTACCGCCTCTCTACCTATAGGACCTGAACATCAAACGTTTGAGGAATCTTTGCAGTTCTATAAAATGTTTGATACTTCAGGTAACCCTATTATCCTAAACACTTCTTCTCCCATCTCTCCAAATAAGCCCATATCTGAACTGATATCCTTTTCAGGTCCTAGTTTGGCGTCTGTTGACACGCATGTCAACCATCTGGGAGAAAAGGTGGACGCTCTCCCCAACACCATCAACAACACCACCAGCGCCGTTAATCAGGCTGGTGAGGAGCTGAAAAGGTTGACAGCCACCTGCTCATCCAAAGCTGAGAACTCCAAACTTTCAGCTGTAGAAGAACAAGTCGTCCAACTCAAAGAGTCCTCTCAACTCTTTCAGGGACGATTTGAGTCTCTTACCACTGAAGTTCGAGATCTCTCTTCTAAGGTTGATCTCTGCACGTCGCTTCTACAGCAACTTCTCCAAAAGGTATCTGAAACAGCTCCAGCGCTGCCTCCCTCCTTCACTGAAGATGATCGGACAAATCTCAACATCGCTGTGGAATTCATCCATGATGCCACATGCGACATCCCTGCAGTTGAAGAACGGGTCACGTGTCTGGAAGCTGACATTCAAATGCTAAAAGCTTCAACAGCTACTCTAGCAGTTGAGCAACCCCCTACCGCTGATAATGACAAAGTGGGGGAGAAAGCTGAAGAAACATATATCGCTGCTGCTGGGGAAGCTAAGACTTCAAAGAAACCTCCCTCTCAATCTGAGGGGGAGAAGGCGAAAGAACCCTCCTCATCTATTCATTCTCTTCTCTTTGAAGATGATGAGGAAGAAGACGATGAAGAGGAAGATGATCTAGATCTTGCTGATCAAGAAAAGGATCAACCCTCCGATGATGACGACGACGATGAAGAAGACCAATCTATGTGGTTCTCCAAGCCGAACGTTTCATCAGGGACAACTTCACAAGAGGTTGTCAAAACAGGGGTGAGAGGTGATACATCTTCAAGCGCTCCTTCGCAGAGCAAAGACAAGCAACCAATTGCTGAAGAATGCTTGAGGACTGGATCACAATCTGAGGGGGAGCATCCTTCTCAGGTATGTCTTTCAATTGTACCACACTCCTATTTTTTCCAAACATCTATCTCTTTCTAGCCTTTATCTTTCTTTTTCTAAATATACACTTATCCCTTCTTTCCTTCATTTTTCTATCCAGACAGTTCTCACCCCTGCTTAAGGGTTCAGAACTACAAATAATCCCAGCTGCAATCGCTGAAGAAATAATCCCAATCTCTATCGCTGAGATTGATGATGAAGAAGAAGAAGATTCCCTGGTCCATCCAGGAACCCTCTAAACCATCTCATGGGGCAGAGGAAGTGATGAAGAAAAGAGCTGAAATGATCGCTCAACTAGAAAGTCAACGGCTGAAAGTCCCTCTTCAAACATCCTCAGAGCTCGACTTCCTAACTAAAGCTGAACGAGAAGAATCTGCCAAAGCTGAGAAACTGATCGCTGAATGCAGACGAGATGCCCAACTCGCTTTAAAGATTCAATCTTCTCAAGTCAAGGACAAGAAGCTGAAAAGAAAGCCTGTGGAAGTTCAAGCTGCACTACTGAAAGAAATTGAAGAGGAACGATCCAAAGAACAAGAGATCAACGATAAGTCCATTGAATGGTGCAAACAAAAGATGGATTATCGCTCTGATCTTCTTCCAATATCAGCCGTGACTATCTCTGGTCGCAAGAAGAAGGATCAACTCTCAGTGACCATGGAGATTACAAGAGAGGATGGAACTCAGAAAGCTATGTACGTTTCCAAACTTGAAGGTTTCGGGTTTACAGAGTGGATAGAATTCTGGGATGCGCTGAAGAAATCAAAATCTACATACAGAGGCTACGTTGAAGGACTTCTTAAAGCTCTCATCAACAGAGTCAATTCTGTACTGAACCTGCCATCTCCTATCCCTCCCAATCCCAAGAAACTCAAAAGAAAAATCGGGTCCTCCTCCTCTGAAGACGTCGCCATCATCAGGAATGAAACTTCTATCAAATTTTCAAGAGATGCACTGTTTGGTCCTCCTCCTGATCTTTCAGTTCTAGACTTATCTCTGCCTCCTGGTGGTCCTTTCCAAGCTGGTCAAGTAATTGATCATCCTTATGGAATATTCTTCAGAGATGATGATGAGGAACTCAGATTTCAAAGAGTCTCTGAGATTCCTATCTGTCCTCTGAATCATCTCAAGGATCTACTATGCTTATGGTGTGACTTCTTCCCTGCTGCTGAGAAAATCAAACAAAATCATCAGCCAAGAATCTTTGGAACGAAGACAGAAAGGAGAAGAAATACCTGAGTATATGATAAATCCTCCTAAATCTTCTTATAGCTGATAGATTAGTTTTCTCTTCTGTAATCTATTAGTTGTACTTACAGTAGTTAGTAATTTACTTGTAATTCTCATTCCTTGTAATTCTATTCCTGAATTAATGAAATTTCAGTAAAGTACTTAACTTCATCAGTGCTGTAAAAGATCCCTCAAAATAGTAATTGGGACATGTATGTTACGAGTCCTGATTATTCCATCATTTTGAATCATAAAGTAATTTTCTTCAGTTACTTTGTCATTATCAAATAGGGGGAGATTGTTGATCCAAACTCTCTCAGTGATTTGATAACGACCCTCTCCTATACTTAGTGAAAATTACGTTTTAGTATGTATTAATGTTTCACCATCAGCGATCAGACTGAGTCTGTTCAGTTATCGCTGATTGTCTTTCTTATAAGCATTTCTATGTATTAGTGTTTCACTATCAGTGATCGAACTGAGTCTGTTCAGTTATCACTGATAGTTCCTAAAGTAAACAACCAACGTAATCCCTGAAGACAAGTTTCGCGTCAACAGATGTTCATAGCTGAATCAAAGACGAAGCTGCTGAACAATGAGAAGTCTACTAGTGACCTGATGCGGATATCAGTAAAGCAAAGACAACTCGACCAATACGCGAAGGAACATGAGAAAAAGCTTCAGCGATAGCTGAACCTCTTTATCTCTGAACTTAGAGATACTCAGCTATCAAACGATCACAAAGCTTATGCCTCAAGTTTCCTTTTGTCTATCCTTGCACAACCTAGTACAATGTGTCAGAACGGACAAGTCTCTGAAATCATTCGTACAACAACTCTGTCTACTACACTGTTCATGACCCGGCCGAAAGCATGTCTCCCAAAAGTCAGTTTTTCAAAGCCAATCTGTGAACGCCACGTGTAAAGTATCCTGCCATGCATTTAATGCATAGGGTATAAATAGGAAGTTCACCCCTTCATCTAAAGGAGTGCTTCATCCTTGAACTCAAGATAGAAACCCTTGTTTTCTATATCTCTAATCCCCATTCTCTGAACTTCTTGTGCAATTATCTTAGTGTTTCTTTAGTTTGTTTAGATTGAGTCTGTCTTAATCTTATTCCGCAACAAACTAGTAAATTGTATTTTGATTCTTCAATAAACAATTTATTAAACTTTAAATTCTGTGTTTGTATTCAACCCCCCCCTTCTACAAACTTGTTTAGCACCTTCGGGACCAACAGACTTCTACCGGGTAAGCGCTTACCGGGTAGATTTCTTTAAAAATCTAGTAAGTGTTATGCGGGGGTGGGGATTCAGATCGATGAGGGACGTAGGAATTGCCCTTAACTGTCCGGAAGGCTGAAATAGCTTTCTCGGGAGCCTCTGGGAGGTCGGGGTATTCAATCCCATGATACTCAAGGAGCAGGGTGTCGTATCCCAGAGGTTCTACTAATACATCGTATAGCGGGTCCAGGCTTGAAGTTATACCAAAAATGGAATGGGATAGTAATTCGAAAATGAGAAAATAAGGGTGTCAAGACATCTATATGACCAAGATGGCCATCTCACGAATTGGATTCGAACCAATATAAAGCTACTTTCCTTTAGTAGATCTGTCATCCCCCTCATTATAGTCCTCCTAGAATCAATAGCATTTCGTCGGAATACATCCTGTCTTTTCACCTTAGTAGTCCTATGCATAGTCAGTACTATAGCCCCAATCATGGCTACTAATAAAATCAGACCAGGAACTAAAAACCAGAAGGAATAGTAGGTATAAAGTAAATTGCCTAATGTTTCCAAATTAGTCCAACTTCGTACCTTTCCAGCATAAACCATATATCTCAGAGAGGTCCTATTTCTTTGGGTTGGTAGTAATGGAATGCTTTCATTATCTAAAATGAAGAACATTTCCCACCAAAAGATCAGTCCAATAATACCACTCACTGGTAAATAGCGCAATACTTCTTCGTGAATCTCCGCTATTTGAATATGGAACATCATAACAACGAATAGGAATGAAACGACTATAGCTCCTATATGAACTACTGGGAAGATCATAGAGAAAAAGTCGAGACCTAACAAAAGAAGTAACCCTGAAGTGTTGCGAAAGACTGGGATGGGAAACAAAACAGAATGTACCGGATTTTTAGCACGTACGACCATCAAACCAGAGACCAAAGTAAGGCTCGACAAAACAGAAAGTATCATAGTACGTCGTCCTTCCCTGAAATGGAACTTTCATGCTGGAGCAAGAACTAGCATGAAAGTCGATCTATTACAACCAGCGCGGTGGTTCTTAATGACGAGACCGGCCTAACCGAAAGTGGGTCCTCCCCCCCCCCTTGATGGCGAATCGTGATTGACTGACACTAGGAACCGATTCAGAGAAAGAAGAAGCATGGCACGAGATAGCCAGCGGAAGAATTTCCGATAGAGAATTACTTGACTCGATGGATGGAGGTAGAGCCCTCCAACTCAAGCACGAAATCAATGTTGAGTCAACAATAATCCAGAGGGGCACCACCAAGCGAGATCGAGACCATCCCCTTGTACATAGGGTTCCAAACCTGCGCTTCTTCAAATATCCCATCCCAGTAGGGGCTTCAAAGCTTGACTAAGAGAAAGTGGAAAGAAAAGGGGCGTGCTAGCTGCAATCAAACTAAATAATGAGCAAGAATGCCTATAGATAGCGCTTTAGTAATAATATAGGGCTTTTTCAGGAATCGATTCTATGATTGAATAGCAGAAGTGCTACTTAGTAGTATAAACTCGAAGAGACGGAGATGGGACTATTTCATACCTGCTAACTCCTAGGATGAGAAGTGGGTCCCTTGTGTTTGGCAGGAAGAGTTTCAGCCTTTGTTGCCCCTGGGTAGAGTGAGTCTACTTAGTGAACTGGCAGGACGCGAAGATCGATTGATCAATACGAATCTCGAGAGCGGATGGTTGATCGCCGCCTCCTTGTCCTGGAGGCTCTCCGGCCAGGGAGGGGCTTGCTATCGTAACCTTTTTCCCGGTGTATGTGAGGGTGACGAACTCCTTTTTGTTCGGTCATAGGTTGGTCCAAAGAACGAGAGTCGGCTTCCTTAAGTCTGTTGTTCCTCAGTACCTCAGTGGTAGAGCGGTCGGTTGTTAACTGACTGGTCGTAGGTTCAAATCCTACTTGGGGAGAATTTAGAGTTCTCGCTTTTCTGACCTAGCGCCCCTTGTTCTTCTCCTTAGTTTCTAAACTAGCAGAATCGCAGGACATCAAAAGTGGGAAGTTTCTTGTTGGTTTTTCTTCCTCACTCTCGAATAGGTGAACTTGGTTCGTTCAATTCTTAGGGAGAAGAAGGATGGGAATGAATGGGAAGACTGGAGTAGTCTCTTCATTAGCTAGAAGGAATTAGTCTCCACTAGCCTCATTCGAAGAACGAACAAGAAAAGGCTTACTGTTTAGGTAGGATAGATCGATGTGGTCCAATGGCTAAAGCTCTGCCAGCTTCTTGTAGACTTACTTCTATTTAGGCTCCGAGTTCTTTTATTTTTTTTATGGTGAAATTCTTCTTCGCCACTAGTGGCAACGAAGTTCTTGGTAATTAGCAAGGGGGAAGGAAGATCTCCACTCATTTCATTCATTAAGTGCCTGCGGTGAGGCGCGACCCACAACAAACGAAGGGGGAAAGCTTGCTTTGCTTGTTGTAGCCCTATTTTTAGGCTTGGTAAGTGTAAGCTATTGTTGTAGGCTCGAGAAGGGGAGGCTCGCAGCTTCGCTCAGCAGAAGAGCCTGACTTTCTATTAGTCAAGCGCTAGCGCCCAACCGGGCTTTGAAGGGATAGGGAAAGGGAAAAAAAGAAAGATGGCCACTCCTTTTAGGAACATGGCTCATTCATTCACTTGCTCATGAAGTCGCAGCTTCGCTAGAAGCTACGAAGGGGGGCCTCGGCCCGGGAAGGGGAAAGTGGCCGAGTGGTCAAAAGCGACAGACTGTAAATCTGTTGAAGTTTTTTTACGTGGGTTCGAATCCTGCCTCTCCCACTTGTTTGTTGTAGACTTCAGAGAAGAGAAAAGAGGCATTCGTCAGCGTAGGAAGTCCAACCGAGCGAAGCTCCTTTGGCCGTTCCGTGAAGTTCAATTGTATCGTATGTTAGTTAGAGAGGTTGGCGAACTACTACGATCTATAGATTCCCCATCCATATCCAATCCCAACGAGAATAGAAGCGAGTAGCTTCCGGCTTGGCTTGTAGTCGTAGTCTTTTAGCTTATATAGTCGTCGGCCTTCCTACACGCACGCGCCCGCCAGAATGCCTCCTTGGTTCGGTATGAAGCCAAGCCGATACATACGATAGGCGAAGGAAAGACCCCCCATTTCATAGCGCCTGGTGAACGCAAGTTTGATCGAGGATTGGAGAGGAGAGGTGGAAGAAAAGGCTCGGGATGAATTTAGGAGTCTTTGTGCGAGCCGTATGCGGTGAGAGTCGCACGTACGGTAACGAGGGGGGTTCGCATCTATACGTGTAGTGTGGTGGTTGGGCCTACCCACCCTATTTGTTCCATGATCTATGGGTCTACTGGAGCTACCCAATTTCATCAATTAGCCAAGATTTTGACCGGATACGAAATCACTGGTGCTCGATCTAGTGGTATTTTTATGGGGATTCTATCTATCGCTGTAGGATCCCTATTCAAGATCACTGCAGTTCCTTTTCGGGCGGCTGTAGGACGGACGACCGCCTATAGGTGGTAGGGTAGGGTGGGTGGTACCGCTCAGATTGCGGCCAATCTTCCTAACCGCACGCAGGCCAGGCTTAGAGTGCGTGAACTCATCACTACCTCGTAAGGGCGTTGAGACCATAGCATGTTACACGAAAGCGCCGCTTTCTCTGTAGTATTGTCACACAGCTGCCCGCCTAGAAGAGCCACTCGCTCTGTAGTGTTGTCACACAAGATAAGCACGCCGCCCGCCTGCTGGTCGGGCGAATCTAGGTTCTCTTTCGGTCAACTGTCCACCCAGTCAAGTGCAAAAAAACACAGTAGAATCACGCAATGCACGCTGCTGGTGTGCTTCCTGCTCGCGAGGAAAGAAAGAATAGCGACAAGGTTAAGTTCAGATTTGACTGTTTGCAGCATGGGAGCAGATTACCCAAAAATATATCTGGGAACAATGAAAAAACAAAAAAAGATATCTCGGTAACGAAAACAATAGGGGGCTGTATTGGCGAGATCTAACGGTGAACAGCTGCCCAAAAGAAAAACCACCTGGAAGTCCGAGGACCTTTAGTACTGTACTCCACCCCCGAAACAGCAGCCTTCGCGCCAAGCAAGACCGCCCTTGCCCCTTTCCTTTCTCCATTCCGCCTCCTTCTTTGCTTTGTTCCAATAGAGTCTAAGGCAAAGCTAAAGTGGTTCGTATGCCTACTTTACCTACTTGACGAAAGGGAACGAACTTAGTTTCGTTTACGGGTTTATGGATTGGATTCAGTCAGCCTCACTCCTTCCTTTTTATGTTGTCGTGATGGTTACCGGCGAACGCTCCCAAAGGCGACCCTCTCGAGTTTCCGGCTATTTTCTAGATTGAAGTAGCCTTTCGTCGCCCCGAAAGAAGTCACTATCAAAGAGCTCGCCCTACTGAAGTACCAAAGGTGCACTCAGCCCGGTGATTAAGAAATGGGTTTGCGCTTGAATTTCAGTGATGAGGTTTTTCGAGGGAAGTAGGGCTCTTATTGACTAAAAGTGGGTTCTTCGCTTTCCTTTAGAATGAAAGTTGCTATGAATCCCTTACTACTTACTTTGTTTGATTCAAAAGGCGAACGACCCCCCAACAAGTCGTATGCGGTAGGGTGCTTATGATAAGCTGCCTTGGATATGAGGAATTCTAAAAAAAAAACAAAAAAAGGAAAAGTCCGGTATTTGACGAAGATCTTTCTATCAATAGATAGGAATGAGTGTTCGATATAGGGGATAGAATCCATCTGCTCTTTGTCTCTCCATTTTTCTTCCCCTCTAACGCGGGCCGGACGGCGGCGGGCGCGGGAGGAAGAAAGCTAAGAGAAGACGCTCTTCTCTTAGGTCCTTTTTTTTCAGTGCAGGAAAGCGCTCTCTTTTTGTCATCCCTGCTGCTTTCCTTTCCAGATTTTTTATTGAACGCATGGCGTAGCTAGGACCCTTCAAATAATGTTTGAGCCTATGTTCAAACCAAACAAACCTGCCTCCTATTTGAGTCAGGTTGGAAAGAATGCCCGCCAAGTTCAGATAAGGGAATGCTTCCCCCAACCATTAAAGGAAAGGCTCGACGAAGGGAGGGGGATGCGGCGGGGGAAGGAAAAGGCTTTCATAGATCGAGATTTTCTTTCTTTTTCATCGAAAACGAAGAAGGCCGAGGATGGCCTACGGTGCGTCTTATCTGAAGGGAAAACGCTTTTTCGACCGTGGGGTGGTATGATTGTCGGGCCCTCTCCTCGTTCCACCCGCTGGCCTTTTGGGATAGCAGCCTTCGGGCTTTGCATGCCCTTTCTAATAAAGAATTATGGCTCGGATCGGGAAAGCATTGGCAACAACAGAAAGGAAGGGGTCCATGTAGCTGCTGCGCCCTCCCCCCTCTTAGTCAATGGGGCAGTAGGTTCGGCATCTACTATAAAAGAGAGAATCCACTTCAGATAACCACGCCTCTGCTAGGCAGTGTGTGGAATGGCCGAGAGCGGACCTTATTGGATATATAATCCAAGTAGAGAGTAGAGTTACGGGAACAGCCGTCTGATGGAAAACGACTTTCGTGTTCGGTTCTGAGAGCACTTTTTTCGTTGAGAATTCCTCGTTCCCTCTCGATAGACCAGCGGCGAATTCAAAACTTGTGGGGCCCTATCTATTCCATCTCTCGAGCCCCGAAGAAAACCCCTCCCCCTCGGATTCCATCTCTCTTTTGACTCTATATATGTGGGCACCTGATATCTATGAGGGTTCACCCACCCCGGTTACAACATTCCTTTCTATTGCGCCTAAAATCTCTATTTTTGCTAATATTTCACGTCTTTCTATTTATGGTTCTTATGGAGCTACATTGCAACAAATCTTCTTTTTCTGCAGCATTGCTTCTATGATCTTAGGAGCGCTGGCCGCCATGGCCCAAACGAAAGTCAAAAGACTTCTAGCTCATAGTTCAATTGGACATGTAGGTTATATTCGTACTGGATTCTCATGTGGAACCATAGAAGGAATTCAATCATTACTAATTGGTATCTTTATTTATGCATCAATGACGACAGATGCATTCGCCATAGTTTCAGCATTACGGCAAAGCGTGTCAAATATATAGCGGATTTGGGCGCTCTAGCCAAAACGAATCCTGTTTCGGCTATTACCTTCTCCATTACTATGTTCTCATACGCAGGAATACCCCCGTTAGCCGGCTTTTGTAGCAAAATCTATTTGTTCTTCGCCGCTTTGGGTTGTGGGGCTTACTTCCTAGCCCCAGTGGGAGTAGTGACTAGCGTTATAGGTCATTGGGCGGCTGGAAGGTTGCCACGAGTAAGTCAGTTTGGGGGACCGAAGGCAGTTCTCCATGGACCGGACACGTAGCTTACCGAATCAGTTGCGACACGGATGGGAATGCATGCTACGAAAGATAGGGTCGAGTCTGATACATCAACCGTCTACTCAATATCCTTGTACGAGTACACAATCACTACACGAGATGAAGCTTGGTTTGGTGAATTGAAGTTGGCCTTAGGTGTAATAGGACTCTCAGTTACTGTACGCGATCGTATACTGAGGTGCTCCCCGCCGGTTGTTGGAACGACGCGAGCCGGGCCGGGTCTCGATTCAGAAAGATGAAGGGCCCAAAAGTCTAAATAGGGAGTTATAAATTCCCCATCTCATTGGGGGCGGAAAATGAATCGACATCTCGATGTGATACAACCTTTTCTATTTTAGTTGGGAAAGAACGACGAAGTCCATCCGAACCGTCCAATGAAGAATAAAAGGAGAGCAAAGCGCCAATGGCGTGCGAAGCGCATGCGGAACGAGCACGGAGAAAAGGAAGTTTGGAGGAGAAGCATCCGAGCTCATTTCCTTCGCTTCCTGGGCCCAAAGCAGTGCAGTCTTTCCTGGCCAAATCAAGGATTTGGGGCTTCTTGCTACGCTACTTCACTATAAAAATCCTTTTTTTTAGTCATATATATAAATAGAAAGATAGATCCATCCATCTATCCTATCCGATTTCTATTTTGATATCGAAAAAAGAATCTATTTTATTCAACGTTTGATTCAAAGAACTGTGCTTAGCCCCCCCCCCTCTGCTCATGAAAGGGCTCTGCTGCAATGGATGGGAGAGGGTCCGTAGTACTCGAAGCACTGGAGTGATCCAGTAGCCGGGAAGGGGCCTAGAAGTGCCCACTACTACACCACACTACACTTGGCTCTACACATTTACAAAGCTAACCCCTGTCCAGTGCCTGGCAGAGCTAAGGGGGCTTCAATCCTTACTCTTTATCCTCATCTTCGCCCAGGCTAACGGGGCCTTACTTATTCAGGGGGGAGAGTGGAGCCTCGAGAAGCACTGTTGAGAGGAAGATCTTTGGCCCCTCTTCATTCTCTACAGGGTTCCAAACGTTTCTTCAACATAGGTGACAAGGAGCGAGGCCGTGATGGAAGAGATCAAACACGGGAATAAGAAGTAATTCCATTACCTTTTTTTTAATTTTTCTAGAGGGGGATGGAGAAAGTGGACAAAACAGACTCGCATTTCTCATCGAACAAATACAGAAAAAGAATCATATTTAAAACGCTCCTAACCCAAGCCCTTCCTTCGTAGAGCCATGTATTGTAAGTAATCCGAACCTACCCGGAGCGAGCCCCCCATAGAGGCAAGTGAAGTTGGTGAGTCGTATGATGGGCAACTATCTCCTGCGGTTCGGAGAGGACTCAGCTGTTAGTTAGTACCCCCTTGGTTTCGGGGTGGACCCTTTCACTCTATTTTGTTATATACGCTTAGTGAAAAGAATGTTTTTGATACACCTAGGACATAGATTCTATATGAACCAATGGATCGTGACAAGTCGTTACTACTAGCAATGACTTCCTCTTTCATTACTTCATTCTTTCCATGTCCCTCTCCTTTGTTCTCAGTTACTCATCAAATGGTACTCAGTTCATATCTTTAATTTAAGTTCGATCATTGACATGGTTCAAAGAAAGGGTGGGCTATTGATAAAGAATCGATTCCAAACCACAATGCTAGCAGATGGCGGGCCTCCGCTTTTATTTTCATTCATTTTTCCCGCCAATTATTAAAAAACAAAAACAAAAAAAGACTCCCGACGATCTTTGACCGGGTGGGGTAGGCAGAAGTTGATCCGGTAGATCGACTAGCAGTTTCAGCTACTGCTCGTGATGATGATTTTGATTAGCGAGATGTTCACTTTTACTTGGATTATGCAATAGATTTTGCTTATTCTCCTCCCACGACGTGCCTAGCTATTACATTCCGACTCATGCATCTGCCGGTAAAGTAAAACACGTCCAAAGTGATGCGCGCCCCCATAGAAAGAAGCCCGCCCGCCCGAAGTAGCATCCTTAGACACGTCCTTATCGCGGGAGGAGAAGAGATGAAAGATTCATAGTTTCGAAGACCTTTCCATTGATAAGGCATTAAGGTATTCTTTCTTGAGGTTTTATCCTTTTCATGTATAGATAGATCGTTTATTCCAAAACCCAATAAACCTGGGAAGCTACGCCGTCTTACTCAACCACATAAAAACAACAGTGATGGATGCAATTTATCAAGTATTGAATATGGTCTTTGCTGGCATATTCTTAGAGTGTTCTCACAGGTTCAGGAAAGGAAGAGGGACTCAGACATTCTTTGCGTAGAGTTCTATTACTATTAATGGGTGGCTCTGCGATTTCTTATGGGTACAGGCATCGCAGGTAATTCAGTCTTGTGGTTCTTCATTATCTGCATATGGCCTTTTTTTCCTGGGTGCTCATTTTGTAAGGGCTTTTAGTTTAATGTTTTTATTCAGTGGACGTGGTTATTGGCAAGAACTTATTGAATCCATCGTTTGGGCTCATAATAAATTAAAAGTCGCTCCTGCTACCCAGCCAAGAGCCTTAAGCATTGTACAAGGACGTGCTGTAGGAGTAACCCATTACCTTCTGGGTGGAATTGCCACAACATGGGCGTTCTTCTTAGCAAGAATTATTGAAGTAGGATAATGGCTAGGAGGATTTGAAAGGAATTATGGCATTAAGATTTCCAAGGTTTAGCCAAGGTTTAGCTCAGGACCCCCAGCTCCGATGGGAGAGTAGATGTGCCTAAGGCGTAAGCAAACTGTGCACGCTAAGAGAAGAGATGTTCGCAATGACTACCACAAGAAAGCCGCCCCCTATCTCTAAAAGGGCCCGTCACTTCGTTCGTACCTTCTTGGCTTAGGCTTGCAACTTCACTTACTTTATGGCCTTGCCGCCTTTTTCTAGCAGAAGCTAAGCGCTTGAAAAGCGCGCTAAGAAAGGTTGCTTCTGTCGGCACCAGGAAGACAGCCCCTCATAGACTTGACTTGGAGTACACCCTGCTTCCACCCTTTCTAGTTAGAATGCCACGTATCACCCGATTCATTCTCTAGATCTCCCCACGAATCCCCGTAGACCCCTATGCTTAGTCATACTCTGAAAAACAAAATTTCTATTGAATCGATTGGGGACCTTGAATCCTCGATCGTTCGCCAGGGGAAAGGGACTCCTCTTGACTTTGCATGCTCCTAAGCTTCTAAATGAGGGGTTCCTGGTTCCACAAGACTTTCTCTTTTTTTTTGAGTTTGTTCTTTAGGATTCCTTTGTGGGGCTTGTCGCGTAACGGATACAGTTAGGAACCTATTCCTGCACGGTAGAACCAACCTTCCTATCCTTGCCCATGCCTCTCTCTCATTCAACGGCCAATCTGTTAAGTGGGATTCCCAAGGCCTCATGTCTTGAACTCTACATCTTATCCCCACTGAGGGGTTATTCGCAGAAGGCCCAACCCATATCTCTGGAATCACTGACTGGTGGAATCATCTCTCCTTTGACGAGGGAGCCAGGACAATATAGACAGGAATATTTTGAGATTGGACTCGACGTTTTAATATAGGGGCTCGGGTTCCCAAGGAGAAGTCTTCCTAACCTAACACTTTGATTAACCGATTAACCCACTGCCCGTTATAGAGGCCATTAGGCCCGCCAATGAAAGGGTTTGGGGAAGTGTTCCATACGGGCAATTCAATGAAAGGAGGACCTTGAGCGTGGATAAGAATTTTAGATCACCCATTCAACAGGGTATGGTCTTGAGTCTATCAAGGTGGCTTAGCCCCCAAGATCGGATGGACCTGGCCCCCGATAGGGAATAGGTCTAAGCGTAACCACTCACCTCACCCGTAATGCAAAGCACTCCCCGGAATCCCGACTTGGCACTGTTAGTATTCTTCATCAAGAAGGAAATGAGCAAAGAAGAGTTACGCAAGTGCAAGGAGAGCTCACTACGTAACATGATAGGGATCCCAGCAAACAAAGAGTACCTTCGACAGACCATTAACCCTCAGAAGGAAACAGACCCCTTCTTTCTATAGCACTGAGGAGCAGTAAACTACAGCGATAGAAGAACCTCGACTAGAGTTGCAGGTAAAGACCGGTAGGAGCGAATGAAGCGGAGCGAAGTGAAGCTATTAGGAGTGTGCGAACGAAGTAGTGTCAACGGTCTTATAGGGAAAATAAGAAGTAATAGAAGATTGATTGTAGTGCATCACTACTGGCGTGTCGCTTTGCGAGCGTGTATAGTTCGGGGCGTAAGTCCTCGGGAAGCGATCCCAAGAACAAGGGTTGTGGGGTCTTCGATGGGTGTGATTCAAGAAAATTCCCTACTCCTTCCCCTTCCCTTTAGTAGATATAGGAAGCCCGTTGGAAAGATTCTTTGCCACATGGATCCGCTACGACTCATCATCCAAGGGACTGATGCTTGCCTGACGTTCTGATGCCCAGACTCCTTGCCTTCTTCTTAAAGAACAACTTCGTTTAGTAGATCGCTTGACCGCAGATGAATGAGTCTACCAGGTTATCATCCTAAATATGTTATATTTTTTTTTATGTTATACTGGATACCCCACAATATTCTATTAGTAAGTCAAACTAGAAAGAGTTCGCCTTCTTGCTGTGTCGTTCAGGACCGGGAAGACGATTGGACAGCTAGGATGGAATCGAAAGCATTTTCGCTGACTAAGATGATAGGGGAATGGGAAGACAGCCTTCAAGAAGAAGAAGATTCACTCGCTTTTCAACCATTAGTCCTAAAGACGGAGCTTGTAGATGGTGAAGTGACCCAACAAGGCCAGGAACTGAACTCGATGAGGGAAAGCGTCTTTCTTTTTCCGAGGTTTCAATTAAAAAGGGTAAAAGAAAAGCCGTTTACTTAGATGATTGGACTAGATCGAAAGCCTGGAATGATTCCGGACTGCTTACTGGCTTCGAAGGCATTGCACTTTCACCATACGACAATGGTTCTAGACCCGTAACCCCATACCCTCAACTCTACTCTAGACAGCCATAGTCTCTAGATAGCCCTAGCCAAGGTTCCGATTCACATAGAGTAGCCCGCCTTGCTTTCTTTGAATAGGCCTAATCTTTTATCAGGAAAGAGAAAATGGCAGCAAATCGTCTGCTCACTGAGGTTAGATCGTCTTCTTTCGTAACCGTACCTGACTTTCTCTCCGTCCCATACTAGCCTCCCCGTCCCATGCTTTTTCAAGCTAGTCATCAAAGAACCTGCCAGCACACTCGACATCAAGCCTTACCGCCGCGCGACTAGGTATAAAAGGCACAGGATCCCCACGGCCTGACCTCAACCGGTTATCTTATCCTCGGGTCTCGACACATTAATCCTAGCAAACATTCATAGCCTTGGCTTCTTCAGCTCTAGTTCTCACTTCGTTCGCTCAGATAAAGTCTCTCGTTCTACAACTCACTTTCAAGGAGAGGCGCGGAAAACTGCTCGACTATAAAGGATAGGAGCACGTAATAAGTAGCGGAAGCAGACAATAGAATAGCTGCTAGAAGCTCGACAAAGAGATATGAGTTTCACTCGGGCCAGACTCCCAGAGAGCAAGAAAAAGGAAATAGTTCTTCTAGTTGCTCCCTTATGTTATAAAATTCTTTCAACGCATTCCTATCCTTCTAGTCAATAAGCCAGGGCAAATCTAGGGGAGGAAAAGCTCGGCTTGGCTTCTAGTTGCAACCGATGTTCCGGTAAAAGATTATCTGGGAGAGCGAGGAAGGACAATCCGGTAATGCTGCTCAGTCTGAGGGGCGAAGATGCGAGACTGAAAGGGATATTCCACCAGTTGTTGAGGATAGGGAAGAAAGAAAGTGCCTCGAGTCAAAGCGAAAGGGTTGTTGAGATTCCCACAAATCTCCAAATTAAGATTGTATGAAAGTGACTCCTTAAAGTCTTTCTTTCTTTTAATCGGATGGAAGTCAATTCCCTAACACTAAGAATGAATTATCTCCTACGGTAAATCTTAAAGTATCATTTCCCTTTCTTTGTTTCAAGCTTTCAACCTCTCTTCCCCTCTTGAGTTGCGTTGAGGCAATCATTCATAGAGTGAAAGAGTCTTCCTCTAGTCTTGCTTTGGCACCTATTTGTTTGGGACTTTTCTTTGTAGGCTTCTGTCTTAGATCCTTTTCTTCCCTCTTTTGTGCTTACTAAGTCTTTACCGAAGGGAGAGGGACGAAGTGACTCTTTTTTCTGTCTGAGTCTAATTGAGTAGATACAAAAAGGTAACAAAAAATTTCCCCCTTAAAAAAGTGAATCTTCCGAAGTCATCACCCAGATAGACTCTGGTCTTAGACCTTTCGAAATGCATGTGTTAAGCATATATCTAGCCTTACAGAGTTTGATAATAGTCTCAATCACAGATGATTTCGATCTTAGGCGAACGAGGTTACTGGCTCTCCGGCCCCATTTCGGTGCACTATTGGAGATCTCTTGGGATCGAAGAGATTATGGCAGATCATGTTCACCAAGAAATGGCCCGAAATTTGATCTTGGTCTATTTGAGATTGTTCCTTTTAATCGTAATCAAAGATGTTTTCTTGTCTCTCGTTTCTTTTCTGAACAAATCGAAGAACCTAATGGATCGAACTCATCCTTGGCTGCTATGAAAGAAATAGGCCTTGCGTTGCGGAAGGAACGTTCTGCTCTGAGTTGAAGGCAAGAGCTCCTTCCCTCCCTTTTTTATCGACATTAGCTGTATCCCATATCTCCCCATATCATATTTAACTAGACCCCATCCCTTGCTTTGACTGTTCACCATATGTGTATCGTACCGACCCCATATCATACGTACAATAATTTCTTCCTTCTCCCCATATCACTCATTCACATGCCATATCATTGTTCACCCGGAAAATCTTCTTGTTTAAGACAGATCGCTTCCCTCAGTCAGCGGGAGGCCTAGTCGATGTAGGCCCTCAAACCGGCAGACCAGTCGAAGGAGTAGTTCACTTACCTGTTTGTACATATACTATACTCATACCCATATTACGATACATATGTGTTCACCCTATCTTGCTTTCACGGCTTTGACCGGGAACCAAACCAAAGAGCCAATACACCAACAACAAAGGAATGGGAGTGGGTGGTCCCTAGGAACGGCAGAAAGGAAGTACTGGTTCAACCAGACTGACGGAACCGGTGTTGATCAAAGACATGCGCCGAGTGCCAGGAACGACTATAAGCCGATAGAGTCGTTTTAACACGCCATGAACCGAGATACAATTTGACTAGTGCCAGGTACAAGAAAGAGTGGAGTTTATTTACAGATACTAGTACCTGAATGACAAGTGACGAAAGCAAGAAAGAGTTACTAAAGCCATTATGAATGACAAGTACACACAAGAATGACTCGATCGAGTCCCGAGAGACAGATAGAGCTTAACTAAAACGTCCGCCTGGTCATCCTTCCGCATCATCATCCGGCGATGAAATCGAGGAATGATATGAGGATACCCTGATCGATTGAGGGAGACTGGTACAGGCAACAATTCAGGTAGCTTCGGAATTCCTCCTTAAGCCATCTGAAGGGATGAAGAACACTGTTTTACATACAGTGATGTGAATAAAAATCCCGACTTCCGTACTAGCCTGACCACCTGTTTTGAGAACAAGTAAGCTCCAATGCATGCTTCCTTAGTCAAACTATCATGAGTTATAAAGATCATACGGTTTAAGTATGACCTTGAAACCTGAAAATCTTCCAATGTCGATCCTAATGCTACAGTTGCTATCGGTTGCTAGCCTCAAAAAAATCTTTGTACCCTCATAGATACGGTCCTGAGGCTTATGAATGATAGAATTAGAGGGTCCCTTTCGGACGTGCAGATTGAGGTTGGTAGGATATAGGCGTTAGGCTCTTTCGATGGCACTAAAAGGCCTGTTATCGTACTATTTCGTATATAGTTGTCAAAGACACTGGAGAGAACTAGTCTCTCGGGGTAGGGACTCTCTATCTATATACTATCAACTGGATTTATAGCGAGCTTGTACTATTAGAATAAGGGCATAGTTTAGGGACACTCACGTCTTTTTTTACAAGTCAAACTTGTCTCTATATTCAAGGGACTCACGATTGTGCAACGAAGTCTCCTATTCGGCGATATTCACATTGATTTTGGAATAACCTATCATATGCGGCCTCTGCTGCTGTTCACAAGTACAAGATGAGGATCAGCAACAGGTATTACCAGAGTATCATAGCTTATTTGACAGAGACGACGTTTAACCTTTTCCGCGGTGTGAACCTTGCGGGAAGTGTTGTATACTTTAAGAAGAGAGATCTATTCTACTTCCTTATTCTATCAAATCTGAAAACGAGGCATCTGGTAAACAAGCTATAAAAGATGAATATCGCTCTCTCTAGCTAACCTGGAAAAAGTCTACCTTTGCGGAACTGGAGCTGAAGCTCCTTCCTTTCTTCCTCCCTTGTTCTATTACCCCAGGGCCTCCTCGGTCTTCTTGGACTTGGTTTTTGTCTGATTTCACCCGCACTGCTAATGTAGGCTTTTTGGGGGTAATGACATCAACACACTATTCGTCTAAATAAGTTCTCTTTCGTCTTCCAATAGTTCTGACCTGCAAAGTGAGCCCCGAAAACTGACAAGCCCCCTTCTTAGCTCTTGATGTCTGCTTTAAGCTTCGTCGAATAAGGCCCGTAGCTTACAACATCTTATGAGAAGGTCCTGTAGCTCGATACAATTTAAGGCCAGTTGCGTACTTGCTAGAGACGGATTTTGCCATTCCCTGAAACATCAGGGCCCAGCTTGAAAAAGATTTGGATGTGGATGATAGAGATCATGTTTTTTATATATCCCTAAAGAGCTATTACATGAGAACTTCGCGCCATGGAACATGCCCAGGTCTACCAGAAAAGGGGCTTTCAAGTGAATTCCAAAATAAGGTAATATAGAGAAAGGTCAACATAGGAGATAAAGTCTTGAAAAAGATTCTTTTCGGACGTGAGCCTCACCCAAGAGGGAAACTCCATTTTGTGATCGATCTCTTCTGTCATGCATCATGGCTGGGTGAGTTGTCCCATTGCGAATGAACCTCCGTGCTTCCAATCTGGTCATGCACTTCTTTAAGATGTGGAACCTGGGAGCTTTGCTCTTATAAATAGGGCTAAATCTTTCGTAGGGGGGTAAGGATGGTGCTGAGGCCTTAATAGAAAGGGGTTGATAGTCCCGTCTGCTAGGCTTTTCCGAACTTCCCTTCGCCTTTCTATCTCTTAGTTAAGGGGGTTTCAGAGAATCATCCGAACGAGATACGGTTGTCAAATGGGGGAAGAGGAATGAGAGGCATCCCTAAGCTTTCCGGCTCACTAGTAGGTGATGAGGGGATTAAAAAAAAAGGGCTCATTTCACCTGCCCATGCATTCGTTCTTCTTCCTTCTTTACCTTTTCAACCCACCCTTACTAGCTAATAGGGCTTACTAAAAAAGCGAATTTGCCTCTTCCTGGTAATGAATTAAGCGGCAACGAGGAGGTCCGGTTCCATAGTGATTTCGTCTACTTTTGGAACTGAGATTCCTAAGGACAAGGAAAGTGACTTCGGACTCTTGAATTCTCAGAACCTCCTTCGAATTAAAGAACTTGAGAGGGTCTCACAGGCATCTCTCTTCGAGCGGCAGTGCAAGCTCGGATGGTGTTAGCGCTGGCAGAAAGTCCTGGATTAGTTTGTACCGGTGTAGGTCCCTGAGTGGTGACTTGTCCCCCTTGATGTTGTGGCATTTGATTAGTATAGGTCCCCAGTAGCTTCAATGACATTGGCGGCTTTAAGGTATGCCTTAACTTCGTTCCAATTGATAAGATTTTCATGTAGATGACATCCCGAAAAGTATGACTCTCTTCGATGGTACGACCTGCGTATTGGTGAAATGGACAGAACTTTGAGTAGTCGAGACCAGGAGGCCAGGGGAGTGGTTTTACAGGTCAGAAGGATGGAGAATAGGGTAGGAATGGGTAGGGCTAATGGCGGTGGGTGAGCTCTATTGGGTCCCTAGGGTCGCTTGGGAGCACCTTGTTGCTCCTGAGGATCATAATTGGTCGGAGGCGCAGCGTTGTTATAAGCGGGTCTGGGCGGAGCTTGCGCTGGGTTTTTCGGTTGCGATTGGGTAGGAGGGTTTTTAGGTTGTTAAGTGGGGGACGGCCCCGGCCCCCTGGATGGCTTGCTGATTCCGGGTGCTCTGTTGTCTCTGTGCATTTAGTTGTGCTTGGACCGCGTACTTAGAGCTGGACTCTTCCCAAAGAGACGACGACCTTCTTCCCGTTACTCTATATCATTGTTCCTCCTGATCACTCCGTCGAACCTGTGCTCATCGGCCATCCCTTTGGGTTCTTCAGTTTCTAACACTGCAAACCGAGAGCCCTTATTATTGCTTATTGCCATCATGTTCTCGCTCACCTCTGCTAATTCCCCTTCTCTGATTTTAATTTCTCACTCCGCGTCGTCCCCTTTTCTGACCTATCATCCAAGGACCATATTTTTGTGAAGGTTTATTTACTACAACATTTTGCTTCTCTTGCTCTGTATCAGTTCTCATAGCATCATTATTGTCCTTCCCTACACTCGTGTCGGTTTGATTTCAGTCCGTTGTAAACATGGCTCGGATCTGTGACCGAATTTACCGCATTAAAAAAAAATCAAATGGATAAATACTCAATTCTCTGAGTTCTTTTCCCTAATCTAATTGAACTTTAGGGACCAAAGGCTTGTTCAAATTCATTTCAACGCTTATGCGTGCAAATTTTCCCCTTGCTGGCTGTATGTTCGTCGACTCGCACTATTTTACCCACCTTATTACCAATTCGAGTAAGAATCCTCCTGCTAAAGTACTCAACTGGAAGTTCAGGGAGGCTCATCCATGATTGGGAATCGGAATGTAGGTACTTGACTGCATGCCCCTCCATTGATTTCATTGATTTCATTGCATTCATTCATTATTTGTTTGATTCTTCGGGCTTCTTCCGGTCCGCTTTAAATCATTTCCCTATACTCTCAGTATTCCGAAGTATGTTCCTCCTTTCGTGGTTCTTCAGGTGCATTATTAATCGAGCTCGAGGGCAATGCGTCTTCCCCATTGATCACCATGACTTGTCCTATCGCTTCAGAGATTTTGAGAGAATCCCCTCTTAGTTTTGAGGGGGGGAACCCATTCTGAAAGGTTCTTCTTCCTCTTCTTTCTCCATCTTACTAATAATAATGAAGGGGCAGGCAATCGGTTAAAGGTATCCCCAAGTCGGAATTCCGGCAAAGACCAAGAAGTATCCATTCTTAACACAAAGAAACCGCTGGAGTGGGGGATTGTCCTGTCCTCCTCACTGACCCCAAAAAAGGTGGCTCTGCCACTAAGCAGGCCGGCAGAGAGGGCACCAAATGCCTAAACAAGACAAGAACCAACTATATGCTTAACACAAACTTTCTGGTCCTCCCTCTAGCACACGGGGACCGGCCCTACGCACCGGAACGAAGCGTAGAGGTCACTTTAGCTTGTTGTACCGGAGTGGTTCATCGTCAAAAGAACAACAATGGCTTGTAGCATTTCCTATTGATTTGTCTAGGGGATGGGATGTAAAAGAAGGCTTTGTTGTCTAAAGTCAGGGGTGAGCTTTCTCACTATACCTCGCTCTTCTTTTATCCCGCCTGGTTTCTTATCCCTGTTCCGTAATTTTCGTACGCAGACAGTTAGTTGCTCTGACTAGTTTTTTAGTGCAAAAAAGGACCAACGACGACCCTATCCTAAAGGAGAAGAAGGAGTAGGAGCAGAGCGGAGAATCTTTTTTGATT